>JAUZNK010072740.1:0-13884 GCA_035046665.1 Euphysa ruthae | reverse complement strand
TTCAACAAATTCTCTAGTTTGACCTTCAATTACTTTTCAAAAATCTTGGATGCAATTAATAATAACGATATGGGCCTAAATATTGAGTTGATGTGTAGGTACTGCCAAGGATGTATCAACACAATAAAATTTGAAAACACTGATCTGGAGATATATGAATAAATAAAAACACGCCATGAATGTATTAAATACCACTTTGGGTTGTCTCCTGCAATAGAAGTTGTTTGAGTACTCTATCGAGAAAAACACGCATTGGTAAACAGAGTATTATGGGGATGGAGATACGAAAATTTCTTCTGCTGTTGAAAATACATAAAATGGAGTCAAAGTAATCAAACAACAATGTATAGGGCACGTCCAGAAACGAGTTGGTACTAGACTGCGAGAATTAAAAAGAAAAGGAAGAAGTCTTGGTGGTAAAGGAAAGCTTACAGACGTGACTCTTGATAAACTGCAAAACCACTATGGTATTGCAGTTCGTTTCAATACTGGATTATTAAAGAAATTGCAAAGTGATGTTATGACAGCATTGTTTCATTTATTTTTTTCCAAATAATTAAATTACTACACACATTATCCATTAGATCCCGACAGCTGGAGTCAGTTTATTGCTGATAAAACTAACAATACGTCTATTTATAAACCAGGGTCAGGTTTACCGATAATCGTCATCAAATATGTGAAGGCAATATTTGTAGTTGCAAGATGAAAAGCTTGTTGTGAAGTTGTTTGCTGACACGAAATAAAAACGAATATTTTAATGCTACTAGCTCATTTTAACATTGGTAAGCAGGCTTCTGTAAAATATTTGAAGCAATGTGGTTAAGGTGTGGAAAGTTTTTTGAATTCGGTTGTAATTTTGATAATAGTAAACGTTTACAAAATTCAAGTCCAGTTCAGTTTTTACTTCAGTGTACTAAAAATACTTAAACGTACAATTGTACAAAATTTCATTATCTACAAATTTACGGTTGTTGAGTTTTTAACGCCGCGTGAAACCTGTATCCGTTATCACGAAACAGTCCCTAGAAGGACCGCGTAAAGATGTTTATTTTTAAATATTTAAAGAATTTGTAAGCTTTTCATGCGAAAAGAATATACCAATAATTTTGTTATCAAAATTTAGCTCTTAGAGGGTTGCGTCCTCTTAAGCATTACAAATTTAGAAATAACTTTCTTGGCACTATGAATTTACTGCAGTTGCGATGTTGAGAACAAGATTACTTCAGCGTTCACACTTAGTTTTAAGATTTTTCCCCCTGTATTTTCTTAAAAACAACGTTATTTTCCCTGCGATATTTTGTGAAAAGAATAATATTTTTTCTGACTTGACCGGAAAAGTATATGTTTTTCCCTGAGTCTTATAATAGTTTCAATAATAATTATAATAATAATTTGGTTTACACACTGCTTAATAAAATTGTGGAATAAGTGACATGACAGACGATGGTTTTGCCAGTATATTTTTTTCGAATTTGTAGTCCAAAATAACACAAGATTCATCCGTTCTTATACTTATTAAAACATTGGTAATATAGTTGAATAGAAATATTCATCGTGAAGTCATTTAAAGTGGGAACATACTCTCCTGATTGTTCCGAGCCCAATCCTTTGCATACAGAATCATGTCTTTCTGCTTCCATTGCCTAATCTGATAGTATATGCGCAGGAGATGATATTTAGTAGCTGAAGCAGTAAGAGATAGTTTTTCCGGTCTTTTGTAAGACCTTACAAAAGATGTCGCTTTATCAACTTTTTCAAAAAAGCGTTTATGGCGTGGAGTATTATGGCGTTCGGTTCACGCCACCTTTGTAAATGACAATAATTCCTTTTTCTTCTGCAGCTGTTATTTCGTCTTGTGGTTTGTTTATTGTACTAAATAGCAGTTCACATCCGGTGTACGAGTGTAGAAATAGTAATTAAGAGCATAGTTCTTGACCCAACACATTCATATAATAATGAATGTCATGTATGGTGGTTTCACTAGATTTAAAATTTTTTCAAACTACTGCAAAAAATAGATGGGTTTCGAATAGGTATTTGTTAATGTAGCAAAAGTATTATCAAGTCTGTACCATCACTAATTACAGATGTGATATGTTGTATGGAAATTTCAACTGCTACTTTACGATGTCGGCATCGTCGTGTGAATGCTTTACTGTACGGTATGAGTTATAAAATCGAGTTTATCAAATATAATTGTTGATAATACGAAATTTAATATCAAAAAACGAACGTAACACAATGCAATATCTATGTATGATGTAACTGAGATCCATTCAATTTTGTGTAATAGTCAACCACCATATAAGACAAAACGTGTACTTTCCTCGATAGGTTGTGGGTTATCCAATTCGCTCGTTGTTACAAAATCTTTAATTGCTTTGGATAGTTGTGGTATCAGGCTTTAGCAGCAAATTTGTTGATTCTTAAAAAAAAAGAAAAAAGAATGGTGGGTACGGGCACAATTCATACTCAGTGTATTGATCAAGAGTTATATTTTCGGATTTAGCGAGGAAATAAAAGTGCGAAATCAATAGCAACCTCATGGTTGTCACTAACTTTCACAACTGTTTTTGTTGCTAATGTTTTAACCTTATTTTTTTAACGTATACTTATATGCAACTTCGCCTTTCATTTTATCGATGACTACTTTGACAAATTAAAAAAAAAAAGTGAGAACATTTACGTTTATTACATTTGTTTACATTTACGTTTTTTTCTGCAAGTCTGACCTGTTGAAATATTCCTCAAAGAACTGTTCTCAGTAAACGATCATATTTGTCTAGATGTGAAAGCACTTTCTCTTTATCCTGATTGTCGCGTTCTATCCATTGAACCCTGTTTCCATGTAAGTCCCCAGTCGTTTTAAGAGACCGCATTAAGATTTTTTCGATTATTAAGTCACTGGAAATCCGGCCCATTGTCTGTCACTACGTCTAATAACAGATTTACCATCTGATAAGTTTTTTTACATCTCCTGATTCTTTTCCTGAAGTTCACACATACTTTGAAGATACAGACAGACTGATTTCAAATAATTGTGAAAACGTGCAGCGGAAAAAATTGGCAGTGAATTGTATACCGAGTGTAGGTGTAATTCCCAAACTCCTGAATGGCCAGCGCTATAAAATCATCCACAGTTTTCGATGCAATCGACAATATATCTTTATTAGCTTTTTGAAATGGTTGATTTGAGGTAATGTTGTCTAAATTCGTATCGCCAATTTTTCAAATTTGTAAAAATTTCTGCCACCAAGACGGATAAGCATTGATCGACAATAAAATTTTTTCTTAATGCTCGTGAAATAGCTTCTCCTTTTTATACGTGAATGACAGAATTTTCTTTGTAAATGACTTTCCAAGTATATCATTCAAACCAGTGTTTTCCATAACAGTAAACCGAGCAGATTTATAACAGTATGAAATTTTCCCAATAATACCGTGCTTTGAATTAGTTTTAACTTTTTTCACTAGTCGATAAAATGTTAAGTTGGCTTTTTATTTTATATTATAAGCAACATTAGAAACAAATTTCAGTGTTGAGTAGATGCAGTTTATATCACTTGCACTCATATCAATAATAATTGGTAAAAAAAGTCACCAAAGTTTTATCACTGTGATCAGCAGGAATATGGTTATGTATAAGCTGCATGCATACGGACCAATTTGGTAGCTGATTTAAAAAAAAAAACCAAGAATGTTGTCACAAAATATCAAACGTTCGAACATGAGTTTTCTTCCTTTAGCAGCATTTTCGGAATAGATGAAAATTTTGATTTCAGGCATTTTATTTCTTTCTTGATTAGAAACAGTGCTTATGTATACAGTGCTTATTCCATATGTATACAACTTTGACCATAAAATAATAACAAATCTAAGGATTTTTTTCCAAATAAATGGTTGAACTTTTGGAAGTCGCTACATGAACGAAAGACTTAATTCTTGACATGCAGTTCTTTTCCAGGGTATAAAACTAGGTCTGATCCAAACACATTGCTATATTTATTTACCAATTTACACCTGCTGCTCCTCACTCTTGAAGAATACATGTTTCATCGGCTGTAAGAATTATTTCAGTACTTTTCCACAATCCCCCCGCCACCATGTATTTAAATACATGTGAAATACAATTCCCCCACCACCACAGTATTTAAATACATGTGAAATACAACTCCACCACCATCACCGCAGCATTTAAGTATATTTAAAATACAATTCCCCCACCACCATAGTAATTTAACACATGTAAAATACAATTCCACCACCACAGTATTTAAATACATGTGAAATACAATTCTACCATCAAAATCACTAAAGTATTTAAATACATTTGATATACAATTCTCCCACCATCGCAATATTTAAACACTTGTGAAATATAATTCCCCCACCATCACAGTATTTAAACACATGTGAAATACAATTCTCTCACCACCACAGTATTTCAATACTTGTAAAATAATTAACACATGTGTGCATGGAGTTCTTGGAAATCATAGCAAAACATGATAATATTGTAAAGAGATGTTTGATGAACAAGCATATCTTTCCACTAAGATTAATAAAATTAAGATAATGGTTAAAGTAAAAGTTAGAAAGCATCTTTCTTGACCAGATGAATTTTTTTGCAGATGTCGTAAATCGTTAATGATAAACTTGTCCTTTTCTTGAAGCAAAGAGAGATTCTGCACAATCCGCGACATTGCATCGACTGTGACAGACCGATGGCATTGAGACTTCTTGACGAAGGAAGCAGATGGCAATACAGTGTTCTTGGATGTTGGAAGGACACTTGGCTGGAATATTCAAAATTGACGTACAAGAAAGAAGAAAGTAGTTCTATTTCTGTATACTTGGTCGAGAGAACTGGCAGTTATGGACTACTGCAAGCACGAGTTAGACATTGGCCATATCTCTGTATTTGATTAGAGGAATTTTCCACATGAATTAAGTGCTGCTGATATTTGATGAGTCGCTTTTTTCTCGGCGAAAGAACCACTTAGGGTGTGTAATGCATCAGCAATAAGTGTTTGGCGGAATATGAAGAGGAGCACAAGAATCTTTCATTTACGCTGTCACCGACAGATCTGCCGCTACTCGGCTGCCAATCATAATAGCTGCAATTGCTCTAAGCAGTAATATTATGTCCGATATGTGGGCTTCAGATGGTAAAATAGCAACCATTGGGATTTGCCCATCTACCGGTAAATCATTCATATAACTTTGTTGACCCAAACACGCAAAATGTGGAAAACCAGTGGGAAAATGCAAAGGTTAGAAACAAACGGCTGCACAGAATACATCGTGCCATGCTTGATAGTTACTTACGTGAATCGATGTGGCTTTAGCGAAACAAAATCATCACCGATATTGTCACTGATTTCCCCTCTCGATAGTGGTATGTCACATCTTTTAATTTGGTAGTGTTATTTCACATCTTTTAATTTGGTAGTGTTATTTCACATCTTGTAACTTGGTAGTGTTATTTCGCATCTTGTAACTTAAATGAAATATAATGCACTGTAAATGTTTTTAAGTGAGAAATATATTTGCAAAAAATAATTTTTCGCAATTTATTTTGTGGTAATGGGGGAGTTAAATTTCGTGACCGATTTGTGGAAAAGTACCATTATTTCTCTACATATCAAACACATTCTTGTTGGCGTAGGTATATTTTCGTCCGAAATAAAAGTTCATAAGTTACATACAACAACATATGTAACTTTAATTCAATTAATCAAGTAAATTATATTTGCTATATTGTTAGATGTGATTGATTTTTTCTGTAATTTATACACAAAATGTTTATTGTAATCGGTTCTATAGATCATTCCTTTCATGGGTATATTTCTTTTGTGTAAAACTATGCACACCATGATTCAAACAACATCTACTCTGCATGTATTGGATTTAACTTTCATGACTTTCTTTGTGTTTCTCTAGAATTCAAAAATGAACGCAACAATAAATGCAACAACAAAAAACATGCACTTGGAAAACAACATTAAACTGTCAAAATACCAATCTCAATAAATTGCTTAAATGAGAAATTTTGGTACGTATTTTGATATCCAGTATATAATTGACTTTAAAATAAGTACTTGCACTCTATTTTTCAGCAGAAGATTTTTTGGCGAAAACTTGGGTAAGTAAGAGTTTTTCGGACCCAAAAAATACCCATTTCCGAAAATTGGAAAAAGCACATTCTAACTTTGTAAAACAAGTCAAAAAAGTTTGTGTCGCAATTTTGTTTGGGTTGGGAATTTTCATTCACCGGACTGAGAAGATAAATATTTTGCTGAGTGAAATTGCAGACTTTTACATCTCGAAGTTACAAACATCTTTCGTGATTTATATTAACCACTACACTGACTTTATCGTTAAAACTTTTTGAGTTATCTTCATCACCGGTGGTTTTTCAGGAAATATTTAAAAAGATTTTAAAGCACCTACTTAATATTCTGCCTGCAGCAGGTCCGCTAAGAACTAACGTATAATTATATCGATTTTTAATGTTTTTTAACCACGCAAATTTCATTGTTATGAAGTGTTTCGTATCCAAGCACATAGATTTCCTTGCATAATCTTAAAAAAACCTGACCTTGAAATTTTTGTGAATATATCGTAAGACATAGCATGTGCATATTTCTTTGTTTTTGCTTACATGTCGTTTCTGTACTTGATGTACAGAAACGACATGTAAAAATTTGCAGAATTAGGATTAGCAACTTTTAGAAATAAAAGACGAAATTAAAATGATACGATTTCATTGTTTTCTTGTATTCAAGAATATTTACTTTTTATATGTGCTTCTTTTTAAAAGCAATTTATTTTATTAGTCAAAAATATTTTATTTTCAAAAACATTTCGTGACTTCACGTTGTTGACTGTTAACAATAAAAAACAGTTCAAATAAATAAACATTCGCGTTATTATAAATACACAAGGCATCCTGTTCCTCAAAAAAACCCAACTCACATCTATTACGTCAGCTTATCTGACGAAGGCACACATAGGATTTGAAACCAAGACAGATCAGTGGGAAGTTAGATGCGTTATCAACTGAGATATCTGGGTACTACGCAGAAAGAACGAAAAGAAAGGTATGAAGTTCAGAGAGAATGCCAATTAGTCAAATCTTTGCAAAACCATCAAACTATGCTACCGAAAAAGTCTTTTAAGGGAAAAACTCCTCAAAATATATATATATATATAAAAAAAAAAAAAATGCTTTCATTTAATTTTGTAGTAAATTTAATGTCAGTACACCTGATTGGAATTTTCCCCTGACTTAGAAAAAAATTTAAACCTCGATAACATCAAAGAAATTGCCTAATATATGCAGTTTTCCTGCGTGTTTCTAATGTTTATCAGCTATTTGCCAAAACTACTATCAAGGCAAAAATTTGTTAATCAAAACCATTACAAAAGATTTTTTTCCTCACGGTGTAATATTTATAAAATAGGTGGAATTAACAAGGGCAAACAAGATAAAGTATAGAACGAAATTTTTAGGAAGAGATCAAGGGTCTTTCCAGTTAAGAAAGATGTAAATAAAGATGACAGTGTTGTAAATTAAGAATAAATAGTAAATACTCTACTAACTCTTGTAAATTTAAATTTCGTGGATGGGTATCACTGAAAATAAGCCTGCTGTTGTATCAATATCATCTTCCGAACTCGAAGAAATCAATGCCTACTCACCAAAAAACAAAATTATTCTACAATATCTGGTTATAGGATTTTGGACAATGTTGTAAGGTTCTGAAAAGACTTTGGTGCGCTTAATGTCTCACACATAATCCCTTGTTTCATCAGATGTATCGAATAAACGATAAGGGCTTGCTGAACTTATGGAACTAAAATGTACAATAAGCAATTTTGTAAGTTTTTATACATCTAGAAATAGGGTGGAAGAGGTTTTGACATTACCAAATGATTAGTTTACACGATGCGTTCTATGGGGCTGGGACCTGCCGCTATAAAAAAGTTTACGTCACTGATGGGTATGCCCCCTACAATCACACAAAACAATTATGGCCAATGCGTTAGAACTCAGGAAAGTATGTCAGATGCTGCTGTTCAACTTAAATATGATGTTGAGGCTTTGCCTCAAATGTTGTTACGGTTATACCTATCGATAATGGCAAGATTTAAAAGCGATGAAAACAGCAACAAGAGCTGCATTAATTCTTGTTGCTTCTAGCAGTAAATATGAATCGCATTTCCCTAATTTTCCTGTAGGTAACAACAGCTGGTGTAAGTACAATAAAGATAAAGCCGATGGCACCAACACGTACAAACCGGGACCAGAACTCACTTTACCAGTAGTCGCCAAATTAAAGCCAATATTTGAGGAATTAAGTCATGAAGACTTACTTGATAAATGCTTACATGGTCTTACGCAAAAACCAAAATGAAAAATTCAATGCTATAATCTTGGATCGCATACTGAAAACCCGTTACATATCCTTTTCGCTTTAGAAATTGGTGTTTATGATGCAGTAGCCAATTTTAATATCGGTCGAAAGGCCAGTATATTGTATTTCAGGGTCTGAACATAATCCCTGGAAAGTATAGACTAAAAGGTTGTCATCCAGAAACGATAAACCTTGACAGCACAAAAAAGTGTAGAAAAATCAGACGTGGCAAAACCAAGAGCAAAGACGATAAAAAGCGGATGTCAAATCGTATGAGGCTGGAGTATTTTGAGAAAGTTATAGACATAATTTTTGTCAATTACAAAGTAAAAACCGATTTTATACTTTAATTTACTTACACTTACGAAATGTTTAAATTTTTGTGCAGAGTTAGGGTCAGTTGGTAAAATACAGCCAACTGGAATGAGGCGATAAAACGAAAAAACTTTTAATATTTGTATTTCATGAAACTTGGTAAGTATAAAAAGTTTATATTAAGGACGGAAAAATGTTATCCTAAAAAATGGTGAAATTTTGTTACGTCGGCATTTTTCTTCTAAAATCATCAAAAAATTCTTATTTATTACTATTCAAAAAATCAGTAAGATGTTTAACTAATGCGAAATAATTTCTATGATTCTAAAACTTAAAAACTATACAGTTTTTCAAAAATTTTGATGTGAGAAATAAATTTCTTTCCAGCGAAATATAAATTTATAGATGAATACAAATTTATAGATGAATGGAATTCTGATTGGCTGTTCCTGTAATTTTATATCTATTTCAGAATGCTTAAATATTTCAAGACGTTACCAACTAGATGAACACTTCCTGTCACTAAAACTTCGATATGCTCACTCTCATTCATTTTATATGGAACGGCAGGACCCCCAGCTTCAGGGTTTTCAATATCAACATCTTTTCCATTAGCTAGCCATCGAACTGCTGTGCTTATCTGAGGGAATATATATGACCGATTTCCTCTCAAGTCACTAGTTTTACCGGAGTTTTCTTTTCTAGTAACATCATTGTTAATAGTATTGACTACGTTTCCACGCGCTTCCATCCATGCCAAATGAATATTTTTACAATTTTTTAGTTGACTATCAAGCGTGACATTTAGGTTAGCAAGATCTAAACATAACATATAAATCATCATTAGCTTCACCCCTAGTGAGACTTATTTAATACATTGAGTCGTTGGTTAGTAAACTTTTTTCATCTAACACTCTATTTTGTAAAATTTTTATTAGGGGTTTTTACATGATTTTCATTGGTTAAATTCTTTTATTTCACATGAATTTCATTGGTTAAATTATTCTATTTCACATGAATTTCATTGGTTAAATTATTCTATTTTTTCAATATAATTTATTAGTATTTTATTTCAAGGCAAACCAAAATTTCATGAAAACCACTTATATCGAATACTCCACGTATTCACTACCTGCTGAATCAAGTCTGGCCAAACTAACCACGGTTTTCTTAATTTAATAGTATTTCCTCACTTTAGCTGCAAATATTTCGCTTTCTTTTCTTTGAAAAAAAGATAAATCGAGTGTTCTAATGTTTTTTAAAGTTTTTCAAATTAAATAAATCAAATATCTTTGAAAACTTTATTTCACTGAATATCCGAAATTTGGCTTCAGACGTTTATGCATTCCTATTTTCAAACGTCTCATATTTACTCAATCCTCCTCTTTTTACGTGTATATTTTGTTTTGAAATCATTTCAACAAGGCCTAATCCAAGGTACTTTACATCAACATCTGCTGGGAAATATATACAGACAGGTTATAGACAGACACATGCTTTTAAAAACCTTCTTCTAAAAAAATCAATAAAACTACAAAAAAAAAAAAAAAAAAAAAAAAAATGAAACTACACATGTAGATTTCCTTGGTAGGCCATGGAATCAACTATTTTTTTGCTACGTAGAACAGGCCGTTAAAAATGTTGGACAAAAAGCAAATGGGGGTGGGGCACCTGGGTTAACTTAAGCAAGTTAAGACCACAATACAAATGTAACAACAGAAACATAAGAAAAACCATTCATATTTTCTTAATAACGCAGGGTCTGCAAACCCTGAATAAATACATTTCCACAACAAAATAGACTGCAACGAGTTTCAAAGAAGTGCATACACAAACAAACATTTAAAAAAAATAAAAACATTTTTTAAAACACGCATCTATTTACTGAGTCCCAGTGCAAAAGTTTTGCACTCTTGCATACAGTACACACTCTTTGCAATATGTCTGAGGATTTTCCTTGCTCTTTACATACTTTTCCAGATGATAACCATCTACATTTTCGGCTTGGTTCATTCTTTCTGCTGCCGCTGGCCTGATTGCTAACACCCACTGTAGAAACAACCTTTCTAAAAGGCTCATTTGTGAACTTTTGTTAACACTCACGGTGGTAGTGGAATAGCAGAACAGTGTTATTATCATTCAGTATAAAAAGTTCTTTTTCTTTCTGAAAATACTTTAAATAACTATTTTCACATACAGTGCTGTGTTTCACACAAACATTCTTCAGTTGGCTACGATAATAAAACTTAATAAAAAAACATTTGTAAATGCCGCATAGTCTTTTGATGATCAGGAGGCTTCAAAATGTATTAAACAATATTTTTGTAAACTTTCAGACCTTTCCTCTGCAGCCATTTTTAATAAACGTAAACATTGTGGCTTGTAATCTACAGAATACAACCGCGCAATAACGACAAAATTATAAGTATAGTTTAAATGATTCATCTTTTCTTTTTATTCGTGCATTTGAAGGCTGTGATGCTACATCAGCTATAAATGATAAAAGTAAGGCTTAACCACTCCGCCTTCTACAGAAAACGAAAAGAATACAACTGTGCCGCGGTACCATCGAGTTTGCAAAATGAAATTGGAAACGCAGGTATCAAGCTGTTTGTGTTTGTGCTGTACAACGGAAAAGCTGATTACAAACTTAGAGAGTTGAGATACAATACCTACATGAGAATGGCTGCATCTGCTTCAGCTACCACCTACAAAATGGTCGATATGGAACCACAGTTTACGAGACTACTACTGGTTTGGCAATGAAAATCGAAGATGGATCGTAACCTGAATCCATTGGCATAGGGTTTGAAAATCGTAAATGGTAAAATAGCACCATTTATGAATGACCAGGTAACTATTTTATAACACAGCACAATATGATATAATGCTTTACATACCTAATTTTTATCGAAAATGTATTTTTACTGTTTAATAGTTGCTCGCTAAAGATGAGAAAATTCAAGTAAGTAGAAATTTTGTTGACATTGATTGAAGTAAGATTGTGTATCCCATAATAATTCATGATGAATATATATAGAATAATATCATTTCTAGGATGTTGCACCTGAGGAAATCCTACACATGATACAATGTAACTGTCATCCAAGAAACCTTATGGATCAACGCTATGTTCATGTCTACGGAATGGCATGTGGTCATTGCAGGAACATCGACTATAAAAATAGTACAGTAGTTGACGAAAGGAGAGACGACGATTGCGTTAACGATCGAAATATAACTGAGAAAACTATATTTTCATATTTAAATTCACTGTGCCAAAATTCAAGTTTAGATTGTTAAAATATCAGTCATGGAGCTTGTGACAGGTGACAGGTGTTTTCAGCATATATTTTCACCAAAAAGCTTGAGCACCAACTTAATAATACGTTTTTTGCGAGTCAAAAAAACTTTGTCAGCTGCAGTAGTGGCAGTGGGTGCGGCTACTGGGACCCACTGAATCCCCCACTTACTTTGGGGTTATAATTTATCGCAATTTCACCATGTATGAAACTTTCTATTCAAATGGATGAGGTGTGATAGCGTCAAAAAAACCCAAATCTAACAAAAAAATTCATGGGGTAAACCAAGGTCAGATTCCCCAAAAATGGGACAAAAGGGGGATAATTCAACCATAAAAAATCATGACTTAAATTTTGCCAGAAGGTAGTATTACCATTAACGATTACAAAAACATAAAATCTAATATAAAAATCCGGTGGTAACATCAAGTCAGAATTCCTGAAATGTACTTGATTTACATAAATTATATAGCATCATAAACTTGTAAAACAAATTGTCACGTACAATTTTCATCACAATGTGAAGGGATTTCAAATAATTCTCAAAAACAACAAATCTAACAAATAAATTCGTGAATAAACCATGGTCAAACCCACTGATAATAGGGTAAAAGGCGGAATAATTCAACAATAAAAAATCATAACTCAAATTTTTTCGGTATTACAAGGATTACAAAAATATAAATTATAACAAAAATATTCGTGGTTGACATCAAGTCAGATCCCGTCTTTCATTGCGTATAAAACAGTTACTGATGAGAATTTAAACTATATATTTTTTTATATAATAGTTGGTGATGTTAAGCATTTTAATTTTGATTGATAAATTATACTTTACAATAAACTTAAATAGGTGAAGCGTGTCGCAGCCCTTCCAACCACCAAATCAATTTTTATATGTGAGACAATTTAGAATGCATTCAGTTTCGAGAATGGGAAAATCTCCGTTAAGAACAGATACGCAAAAAAGTTTACTTATTTTATTTAAAAACTGCGTAATATGTAAATTTTATTGTACTGCTAAATAAGTCTAAAATCTAGTATTTTAACAGTAAATAACTTTCATAATTAATTATAGCAAGTAAGGCAATAGATAGCTTGAGATAAATATGCTCGAAATCTATTTCATTGTCAGATGTGAATTTATAAAAGCTCCGTGTTCTGTATTGATTTATCCCAGAATTGATTGCAAACCAATATAATCTTGGGTCGAGTAAATTAAAAAAATACTAGATGTTAGAAAGAATAATTGCGATCAAAAGTATTCTCACTGAAACAGTTACAAAATCTTATGCTGTCGAACAAAGATTGCTTTCCGTCGAAACGACTACATTCGAAAGCAAAGTTAGACAGTATGCATATTGGAAAAACGACAACAAGCTGCTCAGAAAAAAAAATGAATTTTGTAGCAGAAGAAGTTCGGCATCATGCTTGTTGCAGGTGGAAGTACCAAAAAGAGACATGCACCACACCATTAGGAAATACACATCAGAAAAATATATGACCAATCTACTACAGATGATTACACTACTAATAAAGCTGAAAAATGATGCTTTCAATGCACTGACATGTTGAAACAAAGTGCCCAGCTATTATAGTAGAGGTGAATTGTATAAACACCCGGACAAAAATAGTATAAAGATGAAACTTTGCACAGATACTCAGGAACATGTTAGGAATCACCAAAAAAAAAGCTCCATCTCCAGGGAAACGGGAACACCTTCAAATTAATAATGGCGGGTATGACGCCAAAAATGACAAATATTCATATCATTTTTTTCACAATTTTATAAACATTGTTTCAATTTTCATATGTAAAGGGTGGTTATCTCTCCAAAATTGTC
>JAUZNK010072718.1:0-13886 GCA_035046665.1 Euphysa ruthae | reverse complement strand
ATGTATAAATAAACAAATAATGAGATTGGATTTTAATCGATACTCATATATCAAGGTTGAAAAACAAAATAATACAGCTATTTTATAGTGTTTATGGAGCGCCGCTGTCACATTTGAACAGATAAGTTTTTCTCAGATATACCAGGCTTTTCTGGTATATAAACTTGGTTTTTCTGGAGCCATTTTTCAGAAAAACTAAGTTTTTCTGAAAATATATTTATTTTAATAGAAAAACTAAGTATTTCAGAAATTATTTTAGAAATACTAAGATTTTCTGAGTTTACTTCAAAACTCTAGTTTATGGAAATATGTAGTTGTGAAATGGGCACGTTTCAAAAAAAGAAAAGTAACCATTTAAAAAAAACCGTTCTTAATCTTTGTACCAAGAATAATAATAAATTAAGATGTTTAAATTTCATGGATGGTTTTGGATCTTCAAACGAAGTAACCATTTCTCGAGTTTCATCTGATATTGATTGTACTAAGTTTATTGTTTTATTTTTCTACCTCTTACAATCTCCACTCAGCAGCAAGATATCCAGGAGAGAAACATTTGGTTACTAATACAGAGATAAATCACAATAATTCTCGAATTTCGCTTTACCAACTGAGCTATCCCCACTACTTGTTTTTTATCACAATCTTGTGTTTAAGATTTTCTTATTATTGTTAAAAAGCAACCAATGAAAATCTTCAATATATATAAGATTCCTTGTTCTTTTGATGGCCGTTGGCATAGTGGCGACCAATGAAAATGCTTGACTAAAATATTTTCTAAAATCATTACCCAACTGCATGATCCAATCGTTGACGTCCATTATCGCTACTTCATAATGTAAATAAAATTAATGACTGATTACGATTGGTTAGTTTGTTTAGATCCAGGTCATTTTTAAGGATATTAACATCGAGATTCAGTTGATTCAACTACACTTTGTATAAAAAAAATGTTCAATTTCTGTAAAAAGCTATAAATGAAAACCATGTTTTCAGAAAAACTAGGTTTTTCTATGGAAATACGAGACTTTTTTGAAATCAGTTAGAAAAACGTGGTATATCTCAGAAAATAGAAGTAAAATATGAGATAAACTAGGTTTCTTTGAAAAATAATTAGTTTTTCTGATAAAAATATATATATTTTCAGAAAAACTGGGGTTTTTTACAGAAATAATGAGTTTTTTAAAGTTAAACAAGAAAAAATTAGTTTTTCTGAAAACATGGCTTTCAGTTATAGCTTCTTACATAAATAACAAATAATAAGAAAATCTTAAAACAAAAATTTTTTACTAAAAACAAGTAGTGGGGAAAGCTCAGTTGGAAATTAACTGCAGAAAAACCTAGTATATCTGAGAAAAACCTAGTATATCTGAGAAAAAACTAGTATTTTGAAAAAAAAACATAGTTCATCTGTTCAAATGTGACAACGGCGCTCCATAAGTGTTGAAAAGGTGTTTAAAATTTCATAGAAAATTGATTGATTTGAAAAGAATATTTAGCCTGCCGTCATATGCTGCTAACGCTAGGTGTTAAAATTGAAGAAAACATCTTACAATAACCTTATTTCAGAGATACCTGACAAATATCGTAAGATCGGGAGATCAATAACACTCAAACATGTAATCAAAGAGGATACCAATATGACAGGTCAAGTTTATTATTTTATGGTAACTTTTTACTTTGAATTTAGAAGAAACAAAGTTCTTGAGCAGCCCTTTTTTTAGGCAAACATTGCCACAAGCAAGAGTATCATCATTAAATAACAAGTTAAAAACTAGGTATAGAAATTATCCACATGAACTATATACCCTTTCTTTTTATATGGGTCCAAAAGATTCATGACAGTATCATATTTTTTGCCATATACCAATTCTTTACGTTGATCGCCGGTTTTACCAATCAATGTAAAGTTCAACCATTATGATATCTCCATTTGAAGCATCACAGATTTTGAAAGTTTTCAGTCCATATTTGTCAGCCTTATTTGGGTTATAAACCTTAAAATGAATATTTCCTTCAAATGGAATTGTGCCTTCATCGAATGCAATATGTTGTCATGGAACCCAAACTTTTTGTAATCAGTCTTGAATGATAGTGAAACTTTTTTGTTGGGTTATATCCAGGTTCCCATTTTGAAGGGCTATCTTTAGGGTCATAGCAGTGAAGAAAAAAATAAAATATTAAAAAAAGGTATTCCTGCTTGTGGCTCATGACTGTTCTTGGAAATTATCTGCCATAAACTGGGCCAGTGGACTAATAATTCCTTATTTAGTCTCCAAAGTTTTAGCGGCCATTTTTTGTTTCCAATACTTTAAACCATTGACAGCATGGCAAAGCACTCATAAATACACGGATGCTGGCAATTTTCTGAAACAAAATTTAATGGAGAATTCAAAAAAATCATTCTCCAGCCTATTAAAAGGTGTTTACAGAGCGAAAAACACTATCAAAGTAATAGCGGGTCAATCCCGGCATCTACCATGCATGTAATTTTTTCACAACATCGAAATCCCCACATATACCAGGCGTGGGATGCAAAGGGTTAATAATAAACGATTAGAATCATCATATTACCTGATAATTAGCTTGTATAAAGTTTCTTTATCTTTGATTGCATCAGACATTTGTAAAAAATTCTTCTTTAAAAACAAGAGCATTACAGAATAACAATTACTAGACACTTAGAACTATAAATAGATTCTTTTATAAAACTGATTTTATATATTTTTTTCTATTTTAGACCCAACCCCATAAAACACCCATTCCCTTGAAAAGATGCCCTTTGTGGCCCTTCAACTTTACATAAAATTTAAAAAGAAAAAAATAAAGGATTTTGAGAAAATAATATAGCTTGAAATGACCATATTTAGGCATAATAAAGTCCAGCTAGTACAGTACGGCCTTATGACTTCATGCAAAATTTAAGAAAAAATTAATGAACAATTTTGGAGAAAAATGACAAGACGAAAGAACGAACAGATGAATGACCAAACGAAAGAACAAAGAGATGAATGACCAGATGAAAGAACGAACAGATGAATGACCAGATGAAAGAACGAACAGATGAATGATCAGATTAAAGAAAGAACAAATGAACAAATGAAAGAATGAGAAAATGAATGACCAGACAAAGAATGAAGAGATGAATGATCAGACAAAAGAACGAAGAGATGAATGAAAAGATGAAGGAACAAACAGATGAATGACCAGACGAAGGAATGAAGAGATGAATGACCAGACGAAAGAGCAAACAGTTGAATGACCAGACGAAAGAACGAAGAGATGAATGACCAGACGAAAGAACGAAGAGATGAATGACGAGAAGAAAGAACAAACAGATAAATAACCAGAAGAAAGAACAAACGAATAAATGAAAAGAGGAAAGAACGAACAGATGGATGATCAGACAAAAGAACGAATAGATGAATGACCAGACAAAAGAACGAAGAGATGAATGACCAGAAGAAAGAACAAACAGATAAATAACCAGACGAAAGAACGAACAGATAAATGAAAAGAGGAAAGAACGAACAGATGGATGACCAGACAAAAGAACGAATAGATGAAAGAACGAAAAGATGGATGAAAATGGGTTGAATTATAGTATACCTATTGAAATAAACACCAGAGCTCCAAAAAATTAATATAGTACTTTTCAAAGCATTAAAGCACCATATAGGAAAGTTCCTCTGAACCCTTAAATTTCATAACTAAATATCACATATACACACAATATTGAATTTGACTGGGAAAAAAAATCGAGTATCAACAAGCAGAACAAATTTTCAAATCAATCAAAGTGATGCATTTATTAAAAAAAGTCAATTTCAATTTAAATTAGAATGGTGTCAGATCAAAAAAATAATAAGACAGAATCAACAGAAAGAGATTCAAATCTTGTTTCCAAAACAAACATATTCAAAAAATTTTTAAAACATATTTCTAAAAGTATTTAAAATGGAAAAAAAATTCCTAAACATGAATCCAGCTATTGACTAAAATCTGGTGCTAATCAAAATAAATATATAGGCTATTTTTTGATTCCAAGTATTCATATTTTTCTGGTGAATGTGCATTTATCCCAAACAAACAAAATGAATAATCTGTCCAATATTCAAAATGATAATTTATATAATTCAGGCATATCAAACTAACACAGGGCCATCCACATAACATGTGCACAGATTTTGGAAATATTTTGGTAACACCCTTCTTCTGACTTAATGCAAGTGCAATTAACTCATAAAAATAATAATAAAGTTAAATTCTTTTTTATGTTACAAGAAAATTTTAATATGAAAATATTAAATAATCAATATATAAAGGTTTGCGAAAGCATGGCAAGCTTGTTGGCAAGACAAAGTTAAAAGTGGTATATGGTAATTGATGATTCGACAAACAACAAATTTTCTTACGCTACCAGTGATTAATATAATGTAAAACAGTAGCTAAATAGAAATAAATTTTCTTTTGACAGTATAGAAACTACTTTTGATTTGGTTTTGATCTATTGGAATAGTTTATATATATATAAAATTAAAAAAATAAAAATTTATGGCATATCGCATACATAGCAAAATAAAAATATTTTTTTTAATTTAAAAATATATTCTAATTTAAAATGAAATTAAATTTAACTTACAGCATGCATCACTCGCCTTTGTAAAGACACAAAATTAAATATTAAAACAAAATGATGTTTACATTTGAATGGAATATTAATGAATCTTTTTTTTTTAAACATTTAAACAAAATTCTTTGCGGACAGTATTGAAATTAATTTTGATTTGGTTTTGATTTGGTAACTAACAACAAAGATATTATATCTTATTGACTCAATTAAATTTATCTCTCCTGTTCAAATATTAATAATAAAAAAATGAGGTGAGATGATATTGTCTCAATTCAATTATTCTCTACTGTTCAAAAATTATTAATAAAGAAATGGGAAGGCGAGATAAAATATGAAAAAATAGACACAAATTTTGGCCCAAAAATCTGCTGAGGCAGCAAAGAAAAGAAAACATTTTTAACTATAGAGAATTTTTCGCGTTGTTGCCAAATGAGCTGCAGCTGTAAAGCTTGCATTTTGCTTTCGCAAAATATCAAAAATTTCCTATACAAAAATGCAAGAATACAACGAAATTTAGATAAAGTACAATCATAAATGGAAAATAATCTATACCAGTGCAGAACCTAGTACTTCAAATCAAACAGACTATTGGATGAGTCAGCAACATTCCTTGGCTGGATATAGACAAACGAATAAAATTTTTAACAAACTTTTCTTTTTTCTCTTTACACTAAATTCTAACCTGGATATTTTGCAAATGAAAATAACTGTAAATTTAACCGCAGACTATTAACTATGCCTTGTGTATATCATTAAACATTGTCTTCCAAAAAGTATTTTCATAAAATCTTATTAAATTTGCTGAAAATGATCCATTAATGGTTAACCAGAATATTTTCCTGATTCAATACAAAATTTATCAAATTATAAAGTATAAATTACTGGCAATGAAAGAAAATTGCAACTTAATAGTTATGTTGACAAAAAATCTTTCTTAGAATAACCTCAATTGCTATCATTGAACGATTTGCTGATTTGCCTTATTTATTAAGTTATTAAGTGACACATAACAAGAGCACTATTTTTGTTTAGTGCTCAACATGTCAAAAAAATTTAATCAAGCAAATTTAAAACAAAATTTAGAAGCAAAGATTAAAAACAAGTGGATAGAATAAATATCAACTGTGAAATATGAATAAAATAAAAACTTTTAAACTTGATACTGAAATAATTCTCCCGAAAAAATATAACAGAATTACAAAATAATCCAAAAAAATCTATAAATATATACAGAGAAGTATAGCACAAAAGAAGCAATGTTAAAATAATACAATAAACACAGCTAAATAAAAATTTTAAAATTTGTAAAGCAAAAAAAAAACTTGTTTCATGCACTGGTACAATCTATTGACCACCTTTTTTCAGGAATTAAAAAATGCTTTTAAAAGTTTAAATAAAAACAACAAGAGGGTGTTCATGTCAGAATAGTTGATTATATATCATTTTTTCTATTGCAGGTTAATCAATCTTGGTTAAATTTTATTCAGCTAGATTATTCTCCTTAAAATTTTTTTTTTAATTTTTTAAAGCATAAAATTTATTATTTTTCTAAGTCATTCAGAGAGACATTACAGTTCCATAGTTTCATTCTCTATCTGCTTAAAGTCAAAGAAGGGTAAAAAATTACCCGACCCATCTAATATATTACAATAAAAATTAGTACCATCTCGGTGAAACAATTTGATAAAAATATATGACTAAATCACATAAAAAAAATTTTTTTAGCAATAAAAAAAATTAGGTTAGATAGATTTTAGAACTTTAAATGACTGGCTAAAGATATCTGAAATTTTACCTTAAAAATTGTTTGAAAAAAAAAATGATGTTCAACTTTTTAGGATAATTAAGGGCTCTACCATCATTTGGTTTTCACTATTTAAATTACTAAATTACTTGGTCACCTGTTAACTTTCAAAATCCTGTATTTTGCTGTTAAGAAAGGTAACACAATTATTTGAAATACATCATTCTACACAAAAAAAAAACTTTTTTGAACTATAAAGGGTATAACATCAAGTTTAGACAACTTAACATGTTTTTTAAAACTAAAAATTTGTTTTATAGTAATATAAAAAAGCATATAAGGTGTTTAATATTTTTAAAGAAAGATGCAATCTTTTAACTAATACATTGGTCAGATAAATTAGTTACATGGAGAAATAAGTTTAAATGAAGGGATGTTGACTTGAAAGCTGTATTGGGATTCCGCTTTGTCTCACCAAGTAGATAATATCCATTGCCCTATATATTCCCATATTACACCTCTAATAGCACTAAAACTAATAACATTGATTTTCCATGAGAGGATCAGGATATAATGCATGTTCCTAAGATGGTAAATTGGGTCATTAAGTTTGCCAATATTGAAAAAGTATTTTAATAGAAAACCAAATGTTATTTTTAAAATAATGCGAAACACAGTCTAATTAGTAGATTTTAGTGTCAAAGGATTCTGTTTTTGCTTTAAAAGCTAGCTTGCGTATCCGAGCTTCTTCCATTTCCTTCTTGCGATCTTCCTGCTCTTTACGAATTTCATCTTCAAATTTACTTGAAGATCCAACTTGCTTAGCTTTAGCTTCAAAAAATTCTTTAGCACCTAAAATGAAAAAAAAATGTCAGCCGGAACTTTTTTCAGAATTTGAAAATGAAAATTTTTTATAAATTTACTTTTATTACATAATGGTTTAAAGGTAATTTTAGAAAAATTTAAAATTTATATCCAATTTTGGCTATGATTATATTATCAATTAACATGGTTTTAAAAAAACTTTTAATTCATCAAAATTTTTCTAACATTTCATCTTCTTCAAGCTAATGAAATTTTTCAGAATCTGAAAGAAAAAAAAAAAAAAAAAAAAAAAAAAAAAAAAAAAAAAAAAACCCCCAATTTTTACTTCAAAGATAAGAAAATTTTAATACACACTATCAAAGTCTCAATATCCATTCATTTTAAATGAAACAATAATCACTAGACCGTGATATAGTAACAGCAGTTTTTAGATTGAATTTGTTGAAAACTTCATTATCCTTACATACCATCACGCTAGGATTCCCCCGAGGATATCAAGATATTTTCTAACATTCCAATATAGATGATAGCTTTATTGCAGATCATTACATTTTAATTTATATAAGCCATGCCAATATTACTAAATAAAAATCATACTTAATTTTTTAAAAAAGTTCAGCTTTTTTTTAGTTAGTTTGGTCATTCAAATCGGTATACCAGTATATCTTCATTAAACATTTCCTTGTTAAAACCAAAATTAAATAAATTCAAAAAAAATATATAAAATAAAACAAAAATTTTGGAAAAATTTACCACCGACTCCTGTTTCATCAACATCTATTTCACTAACTTCATTGTATATTACATTTAAACCAGAATCTTGCGCTAATTCACCACATGCAGCTTTTCGAAAAATCAAAACAAACTAAAAAATCTAATATCAATAATAAAATCTTTTTTCCATGCTAAAGTAATTTTGGTAAATTTCTTTCTTAGGCTTTCCAGATAAAAAATGAAATCTATTTGAAATTTATTTCACATGGACCTTTCTCTGAGGGAATATTGACTAGTCAGTCAATGGCAACCGTTAAATCAGAAAAAAAAAAGATGTTAAACATCATCAAATACGAAAAGTTTTGAAAGGATCCTTATTTTTCGTTACTGCATAATTAATATTTTCAAGAAATTTTCTGACATTAATCTCACATCAAGTTTAGAGTGAAACTAATCATTAAAAATCACCTACAGCTACAAAGTTTGAATGTCATAAAATAATAAAATACATTTTCTTTGCTAAGATTGATCTATGTTTATCTTTTCAAAATTACACCTAAGCAGTACAAAATTCCTTAAAAGAATATGAAAATATATAATATATAATATAAATATATAATATAAATATAAAATATATAAATGGAACACTGAGCCCATACAACTTACAAAGTTTGAGTATTTATAAAAATGACACAGGATTACTAGCGCTCAATATAACAAAGTAAATGGTAGCAATCCATAATTAGTTGGTGGGTGGAAGTTATGGAATTTTATCTATAATACTGGCAATAAAAAAATGAATTACTCTTTGGGAGTTTTTACCGATTATTATAAGGTTTAGTTTAAGTTGAAATTTGAGGGAAGGAGGGAAGCTGAAAAATATTGAAGTTTGAAGAGGCAGACAATTTCAGAAGTGGACTATGATTAAGCTATACAGGCAATCATAATACTATGTATAGTAATATAATTAATATTGTGTATACACAAGTTCCTAATGGTGAAAACATCAGGTGTATTCTAGTTTGTGCCAATTACTTGGCAAGTAATTTTTCCTGTTTAATGGTCAGAATTTCAATCAAAAGCAATAATTTACATTTTTCATTTAAAACTTTTCTAATTTTGATTTTAAAGATTTATAATATTTTGTAAATACATTCCTTTTTAACCAATAAACTATGAAACAAAAACCTCAAAAAAGTACAGAATTTTGGAGTAAAAAGTAATCATTTGGATTACTATTTGAAACACTTTATCAAATATGACTCACCCCATAACATTTATGCATTTTCAGGCTCAAAATTACCATTTGAAACTTTAAAAAATTATTTAGATTAATCATTTAACTTTATAACAACTGCCAATTTTTTCAATATAAAACTTTTGCGAAACCAAAAAAAAATTTTTTTATCATAGAAAGCTTGAAAAAGATTCCTTAAACCGATTTTCAAGAATTCAGCAAAACGTTAAAAGAGGTAATTATGAAATATTACTAACGTGCAGTACTAATGGATTAAATCTGTGGCTTTATAAAACTAAAAATTCATTGGGAATAAAATAAATAAAAATTTACAGTAAATATTACCTCTCTGAAACTTATTTCATTGTCCTGGTCTTCATCAACTTCTTTGATCATGGCTTTTAAACCAAGAAAAGTTTGGGGAGCTCCAAGCTTTTCCATCATCTTTTGCAATTCATTTTGGTCAATAAAATTGCTGTTATCTTCATCGTATCTATGAAAAAAAATTATTTCTAACACTATTTTATTTCCAAATATGCTAAAAAATCACCTAGAATTTTGAAGACTAAAATCTCAAAAGGCATTAAAAACTAAAACAAATTCTGGATTCCGAAATTCTTTAGTACTCATATTCCGAACTGTCTGTATAGCCTGATTCAGAGCTAAGTTGACAACTGTAGTCCACTAAGTAGCCTAAAATATTAGTTTGAAGGATCTTGTTAGTTAAATTACCTAAAACATGAACTGAATAATAAAATTAATAAGTAAAAAAAAAAAAAAACTTGAATCAAGCTACAAAACTGATTACCAAAAAGCAAAAAATAATCAAAAATACAATTAGTTTTTGATTCACTGGTTTAATAAACAAAAAAAAGAGAACCTTTTAAAAAAATATTCCAACTTTTAAACCCAAAATATAGTAATTGAAATTATAAAAAATTTTCTTCAAGCAGTCATTTTTTAAAATAAAATATAGATAAAAAAACAAAGGAATTCAAAACAAGCTAATGAAAATAAACCAACTTAGAAGGCACTACAGATGTTTTACACTACACTTTATAAAATTATATAGGATTACAATGCAAAACATTAATTCAAACTTCATACAAAAATTAAAAAGAAAAAAAAGAAAAAAAGGAACTTTTGGTTCCCGTTTTTTCTTTGATTCATGCGAATTGGGAGCCATTCCAAGATTTTTTTTTAATAATGTGAGAACGCTCGTATTAAAAGAGAGAACGTATTTCCAATGTATATTTTTTTAATGTGAGGCCAACAATTACCTTCAAGGTATTTATTTCAGAAGGTTCCCATGGGTTTGGTTCTGGCGTATTCAGAGCTCCCATTTGAGCATACCGTAAATAACCGCTTGGCCAGACAACCAAAAACTTACCCCACCAAATCAAATGCTATACTCATATGCTAAATGGGCGATACCCGGATTTGAACTCAGAAGCTTACAGTTGGGAGTCAGATGTGTTACCAACTGAGCTATCCGGGTACAAAAAGATTAAGGATCGTTGCCGCATCATTGCCACCAGGATTTTGATTTCATAAGCAAGCTGCATCCTGTGGTCCACCCTCTGTCCATCCTTGGTACAAGTTTTGTGCCTTTTAGACAACCATAGCAGGCAGAAAGTCACAAAGGCATTTCCAGCAAACATCATGGTAGTCAATTGGTTGGAATGATCTATCTTTCTCTCCACTCGGTGATGGTGTCCTCTTCTAAAAATAACAGACTTAGAATCAGGATCATCGCAAATGTTTGTCTAAATAGGTTTTGAGGCGGCATTTCTTTTATCTCTTCAGCCAGATTGTCAAAATAACAGTTAATTGTATCTGCGTCAACTTTAGCATTACTTGCTTTGAGGTTATCTTCCACCCTTTTAGTAAGGCTATGTTTTTCATGAATGATCATACCCAGTCAATACCAGATAAATCATTGACAAACTTAGCATCAACAATACCATATTTATCTAAATACGTTTTCAATAGCAGACAAATATCTAGAGTCCAATGACATTTACCAATCAGTCAAAGATTAAATGGTTTTCAAAAGATTCTCTTCAGTTGAACTGAAAAATTAAGGTGGTGCACCAAAATTCCTTGATTCACCTTTTGATTTTTTGTTCAGTGACGACAGCTCGTATGGATCTGATACATTTTTTAATCTGAGTTATACCACTTAACGGTGTGTATGGTTAAAAAATGGATCAATGCGCTGAATGCATGTTATTCCAGCATCAGTCTTCAGTTCAGAAGTTGAGGTCAAGTCTGGATATTTTCATCGCTAACTAATATTTTCAAAAGTTTGAAGTTTATTTTTGCATTTGTTTTTTTAGTTGAACGGCAATAAAATATATAAAAGTCTAATTTATAGTTAGTTTTTACTACACATAGGCTAGTATTTTGTATCTTTGTATACCAGTGCAATTTTTGTCCTCTATTCAATCAACTGATTCTTGGAAGGATTTTGAAGAAAATTTGACCAAATTAATAAATTTCAGACCAAAAACTGTGTAGCAATGTGTTTATATTTAACGTATTTATATTTTAAACACAGCAACAAAAATAGCTAATTTAAAATTTGTTAATAAAAAGACACCATGGGTTTGCTTCTGATGTACCACAGTCATTTCGGGTAGAAATGAAGTACCCATCTCTTAACAGCATCAGTGATTGGTTCATTCAACAGACGACACTCACGTGATCTCAACCATGATTAATAAAACCAAAAATGTGACAAAAAGCGGGTTAAATAATTAAAAGAGCTTCACTACTCCTTGACTATTTTTTTGAAAATTTACATGAATAATCTTGAAAAATATTGCTTTCCAATGAGGGCTTGGTCACTTATTTTATTAAACACATGATACCCCATATTAAGGATTAAAAAATAGATTTTGAATTAATTCAAACACCCTGATCGATGTTAAATCTGCCACACGTGAGTTGGATCACTCTTCTAGCATGGACAACTGTGCCGCTTTTTAGGAATCGTGGAAGTCGGACGCAATTTTTTTTCTGTACTCATGAAAATGCAAATCGCTTGAAAAATAATGAAGATATTCTGTTGTGGTTTTTTTCTTGTTCCTGAAATGATGCCTGGGCATAGAAATATAAAAATCTGGATCCGAAATTCTGGCAACGTGATCTTCAAAAGTTGAAATAAAGTATGCTTTGCTTGTTTCAGTAAACTTATATCTTTAGCTTATTATTTTTTGAAAATTTTGCCTCTTATTGCAATTTATCTTGAATTCATGAGAGAGAGTCTCACATTGCTGTTGATAACAACAGAAATACAAATAGCTACACTTTTGTAGTCAATCTTTTAGATAACTTACTGAACAGTAGGAAAATAGGTGAAAGCGAGATAGCATATGGTCTGATGCTTGAAATATTTTCTGTTGTTGATAAGAAAGAGTATTCTTGATCTCATATTAAAAAGGTTGTTGATGTTCTTTGTGGTTTTGACATGTGCAACATTGTCAAATTTGTTACTAGTTTACAAAAAAATGCTACAAGACCATAGCTAGAACAGCGATTTGACGCGGAAATGACTTATTTTGTCGCATTTTTTGGCATAGTCTACTAAAATGCTTGTTATTTAAGTTAGACAAAATAATTCCTCACAGATTAAAACAGTTTTGAAAAGCTTAATGTTGGTTCTTTCAGATGAATATGTAAAAAAATTTTTTTTTTGCCTAAATTTTTGGCTTAAAATTAAAATCGCCCAATTTTTTAACATTTAAAACTATTCATCAGAAATTGAACAGCAAAATGCATGCTTTAAAGACACAAATTATTTTTCTATGAAAGAATAACATTTAATTTACTTGTTTCAGAAAAGAAAACTAGAAAAATAATAATAACTGGACACTTTTTGGTTCAAATGATGCCATCAATTTTCACCCAAATTCATGAAAAATAATGTGTTACTAAACATCTTAAACTTGTATTAGTTTATGGTAAATTGTTGTAATAAAATCCTTTGACTTTAATATTGGTCTGAGTATCAAGAAATGAAATTGTAACTGTCCGAAATTAATTTTTGGGCTCAAAATGATGTCATAAATGTGCAAAGAAATATATATATATAAAACATGCTATTTTTAATATCGTTAATTCATTCATTTATTTATTTAACGTTGGTAACGCTTACATAGTTGTATATGAATATAATTATATATTAATAAATACTAAAATAGACCAACAAATTTTTTTTCATATGTAAATTATAAAATAATTAACAATAAAAAAAAAAACACGTAAAGAAATAATTAACGGCATATTGGATATGCACATGATTTGCAGATCCATGTCTTAATAGCTGATCTAAAATAACGCAAAGATTTACAGCTTTTGTAGCGTAGGGGGAGACTATTCCAAAGAAAACATGCTTTAAAAATAAGTGAGTTAGTGCCGTAACTAGATGGTCTTGCAGGTGGGAGATTCAAAATTAAAGAATTTCTGAGAATGTATGGTACATCTTTCAAAAACTATCCTACTATTTATATGTTTCTGTCATTAAACTCTGTAAATGTTTTTCATGAATGAAGATTGTATTTTCAAAGAGAAGCAATTCTTTAAAATCAAGTTCAAAGTTATTGTGGATTACCCGTAAAGCTCATTTTTGAACACGATGGATAAAGTTATAATCAATTTTCTTACAAAACATCCATATTAGAGGACAGTATAAAAAACTACATAAAACATAACTATTGACGAGGGTTCTCATT
>JAUZNK010072695.1:0-30400 GCA_035046665.1 Euphysa ruthae | reverse complement strand
AGCGATAACTACATTCAGTCATCGAACAACAACACGAATTTCGATACAAAACAAGATTATGATGAATTAGATCCAGTTGGTAAAATTGAGGATAGCATTGATGCAAATTGTGAAGAACAGGTTGAAACCCCGGGTTCTCTCAATCCTTCTGAGGTAAGCTACGAAACTGAGAACGAAATGCAAAAACCGCCATGAATGATTTCTTCAAGACCGATTAGACGTTCGAAAAGGGCGGCTGCAATAGACAGTGTACGAAAAAGACGAATGATGGAATTGAACGATCAGTAGATCGCCCGATTGGGGGGAGAATGTTGTAAACAACATAAATCGATTTATTATACGATTTCCGGTTTATTTTTAAAGAAACTTACAGTTTAATAATGATGCTAGTAATCACGAACAATGTTTATGAGGCACGAAATTTCATTACACACCAACATGAAATTATTTTAATCGGGTCTTTCTGAACAGCTATCCACAACCGGCTATACTCGTTTGCTGACATTGATGCTGTTACTGTACTGTATAAAATAACAAAGTTTTTCGGAACTTTTGGCTCGTAGGTGTATACGGTTCCAACAAAACCACTATCAAAATAAGAATATGCCTTTTGGTCTTTAAATCTACCAACATATTCAACAATGAAATCTCGTACCCGAAGAATGTACTCAAAAATGTTGCTAACGTCAATTCTCGGCCAACTGCACACTTCTTCGACGCGATTTTTTCAGCAACTTCTAATGGATCTCCAATAAGCTGAAACGTTACGAGCCTATTTTCGCATTCTTCCTTAACAATTTGCAGTTGCTGTTGCGAATTTTGTAAAATAGGTAGTACCCATTTGAGAAGCGAAGAAAACACGGGCGACAAGTTCAATCTTCTTTCCTGAAGTTTTTATTCCACGGGCTGATAAATAGTCATGTAGTGTGTTCATAGATGTAAAAAATCATCCTATTTACTAAGCGCCATATCAAAAAATGAATGAGAAATAAATAGTGTGTTAAATCTAAACTAGTAAAAAAAAAAAAAAAAAACATCCGTTTGTTCTTGTGTCTATGTTGTCTTTGTGCGCATATAAACAATTAAAAACCAAGATAACCTGCTTATACTCAATCCTGAATATGAGAAAATACCCAAAATCATTTTATCTACAATATCATTGTGATAAAAAATCATTATAACATAAAACTAAAATATTTTAAGTGACGTTTAAAAATATTCACGTGATAAAAAATGTCGTAATGTTTGCCCCATTTTCAAGACGGCGTCGTGAACTCGGATGTCTATTATTTACTTTAGAATCATGACAAATATTCTGGATTATTAGGGTAAACAAAAGAACAGACAAAATACATCTCAGAATCCGTTTTTTATGTAAAGTTATTAAGGAATGAACTACTTCTAAAAAATAAAGAAACTTACGATTTTTTTTTCTTTTTCAAAATTGCACCTATAGATGAAAGCAATCATATTTCATTAGGTTGAAAAATCTTTTTAATCACGTGATCTGACTCACCACTGATTATAAACAAAAAATTGATTTTTCAGGACGAAGTTCATTCAACACAGAATTTTAAAAATATCAATATTTAACTGAAACTTATACCGAAAACACTTTTACTTTATCTTTCCCAATGTGGTCGTACGAATTTATGGGAATAAACTTGCAATCAAATTCCGATAGTTCGAATGCCTGATACATTCAACAGCCGGTCAATTTGAAAAAACTATTTTTCCCCTAAGCAACCCACACTTCCATTGAAGATCTAAATGTTTATTCGAAACCCGATAACTCAATCTGTTTGACAATTCGAAGATATTTCTGTTTTACGAGATTATAAGTTTATCACTGTCAAAATTTAAAACAGCTCAGAGACTTGTAACCCATCTCTATCATCTAAATTGCGTAGCCTGAAAGTAACTTCAAGTGCTCTCGTGAGTGACAAAAAAAAATCGATCTCGATATCAATACTTAAACTTCTCAAAAATACATAACTTTAAAAATAAGCTGTTAGAAAAAAAACCTGACACGCAATAAAAATATGGTTAAGAATATCCAAAAACATATATTTCATAAAAAACATATATTTCACAAAAACATATATTTCATTAAAACATCTTCTAAAGAACATAATGTAAAATTTTTAATAAAGAGCAAATAATAAAACATCCGCATTGATGATCAAAGGCCTTACAATATCCACAAAAGAAAAACAGTCACTATAACATGCTTTTTAAAAACCGACTTTCACCAAATCAATGCTAAAAAGAGCTTAGGAAACCTGAAGATATTCACCAAAAAAAAAAATATAAATACAAATTAAGATACTTTAACTTGTTAAATAATAATCAAACACACTTAATAAGTAATCAAAAAATATCAGAAAAAAAGAAATAAATTTGTGGTTTTTTTTACAAAAAACCAGAATTGATATAAAATTGCTGCCATGAAAATGAATGTTTACTCGCTAGTTTACTCGCTAGTTTACTCGCTAGTGACTAATTTAAATTCTTACTATGATTGTTGGGTCCATTGAAAATACACCGACAATTGTGTATTTTAGTGTTAATAAATGAACAGATCAAGTGAATATTCCGCCAATTATAATATATAAAAATATTTTATAAAAAGAAATATAAAACGACAAGTATTCTTGGTGCAATAGGTAGTCAAAAATGAAATAAAAAAAAAAAAAAAAAAAAAAAAAAAAAAATAATAACATCCGTTGCACCGTATAAGAAATTCATGCGTTCACGTTCGTATACTAACTTACTCTGCATAGTTCTGATATAACCACACTCGTATAATGAAATTTCCTCCAGCGATGCTGTATCATTATGTTGAACAATCATTATCTAGAAGAAATATATGTATTACAAAATACTTTGAGAAGCATTTATTTCACAGATAACGAAAAATATTGAGCTATTATTTTTTAGCTGATCGAATATAATTTTGGTCAGGAGGCTTATATACGAGTTTACCTTATTTGTAATGAATGAGTTAAATTTATTTAAAAATTACCATTTTAATACATATTATGAATAAAAACAAGTATATCAGCATTTTATGAACTATATTTCTAAAACACCTTTCTTTTATGTTTTAAAAAAGTGAGTTTTATTCAAATGCTTTTATATACTACTGTAATGAAAGAAACACATGTATCTTTAAATCTGCATAATTTGCTAACACTCATTCACTGTTTAATACGATGAAGTGTTGGCCACTAGTTAGAAGATATTTCACATGTCAATGTTTTTAAGCCAGATTTATTGAAGATATTTTACCGCATTTAGTCTCAAAATTACAAAAAACAGTAACAATTCTAAGAAGTCACAGTCTTGCCTCATGGGGAGAAAGACCTCTTAATCCTTGGATGCTAATCTTCCTCGAGTTGGTGTATCTATAAAAAAACTGATTGGCAAACTAGTAATTGTCTTCAGTGGTAGGTAAAGTATACCCATTCTTTGCCTAGTAGTAAGGATGCACATCGTAGCAGTTTCTGAAATAAATCTTGATCCTTCCACAAGTTCGTTGACTTTATTGTACCTGCCTAATTTCCTATTAATCATAAGGACTCGTCTTTTCACATACATGGCCTTGGCATCTTTGTTCATGACAATTTTCCTGTAGTTCGGGAACGTTCTCTTGAAAATCCCAATGAATAACACATTTGCTTACGCCTCTCTTTTTTAGTCGAACAGTTATCTTTTTCTCTTATACTGTTCTCCTTTCACACAGTCCTGCAGTGTAATCAGTGTAAGACATAACTTACCCATCTGCTAATATCCTTGTCTTCGAAAACTTCAATGTTCACCACACCGACTGGCGACCTTTCTCTAGAAAAACTAGCCTTACTATTATCGATGCCTACAACTTTTCCATTTCTCACAGTGAGTAACTGAAATAGTTGAATTTCCAACTCGTCTCCCTGATTGTAAAAATCAGGAACATTCTCTATATGATCCATTCCTTTTGTCAAATCCAAATATCTGCACGACATCTTTCTACAGTAATTTATAAAACTCTGAACATGCAGTAGTTAACATTGACATTACCTTTAACATCATCTCATCCCATAAGAGAGTTATCCATAGGAAACTAAAGCTTTAAAAACAAAGCAGCGCAAAATAAGTTTATTAGGTATTGTCTTCTATTGGGAAATAGAGAGGCTTTAACAATTGATCATTGAAAAGGCTAAATGCTCTTATCTTATCAAAACTGGGTCCATGAGAGTCTGGCCATTCAATCAAACGGATCTCAAAACTTCTTTCTGGCGCATCTATAAGAGTTTTTTTAAATAAGGCAATGTGTCCAGAATCATCAAAAGTGGAGTTACTACTGAACAGCTAGCTTAGCAAAAAAGTTCTGTTTTATTTCTAGGAGAGGTAAAAACCTGATGTTTAGCTCTCCACTTTTCAATAAATCCATGGCATAGTGGTATAATGAGCCGAACTATATAGACTGAAGTGAAAAGGTATGTGGTTTGAGCCACTTGATGACTGCATTTACGGTTAAATCACCATTCTCATTTTGGGCAACATATTTTAGCAGAGTTTAGATGCTATATGCCTGTCCTTATCCTGTGTTCCAATTTAGCAAGACACATCCTTAAATTCCACAAAAGCTTTTATCAACTTTCTTCCCACGTATTGCTTGCTTGTGGAACTATCTGCCTTATAATTTAGTAGTAGCAAAAAAATAAATAAATATACACCTTTTAAGCATTATCTTTTATTTTTAATTTCACAAAAATGCACAGCATTGGAAAAATGTGTTAAAAGGGAAAATCTTAAGCTTTATTTCGTTGACAGTTTCAACAGAGTTCCAGGGTCTCGAACCTTAATACTTACAGAAAATGCTATGAGTTTGCTTACGTAAGTATGCATAGCTGTAATATTATGTCAGTAACACTTAAATAGGTAGAACAGCTGATATGAAGCAAAAAATATTTTATAAACATTTAGCAGAGCATATACACAATTTTACTAACCCAGTAGAAAAAAACCAGGGTATTTGAAAAGTGACATTATTCAAAAAAAAGGAAGTTTTTACTTAGCTCACATTTTAAGAAATTGTAAAAATTGTTAAAACTGATCCCTCCATAACAAAAAGTAATTTTAACAATAAAATTTCGATGGATTTAAAGAGTAGTCTGTGGTAGTAATATTTCTGGAGCCCTATAACCAGGAATGAGGTTTTCTAAATGTGCAGTTTCAAAAATCGGATTTAATTAGATTTCTCCAGATATCTTTATACGCAAAAACACGCATTGAATACTTCCTTAACTTGGTTGGTTCACACTATTATTAAAAACAATTTTTTTAAAACTTCAACAGTGCATCACTGCATAGATGCTTATACGCAAACGCATTCCCTCTTATTTAGAATTCTTCTACCCTATCCAACCATAGGTAATAATAGTGGATTCACTTAAAGAAAACAGAAACTTTTTTAGTTTTCTATTGTATATGTGTATAAAGACATCGAAAATATTGATGAGAAAAATTTTCATATATGCAAAGCAGCAAGTTTATGCAGCTGCCTTAAAAAATTCTGTAACTTCATACAACAAATAACAGAAGTAAATTGAACGGAACACCAGAAAATTTCTGTTTTTTATCCAGCATTTTGGATTAACATCAACATGCTTTAAATTTCAGAAAAGTTAAATGAGTGTCGCAGAAATGTTACCGATAAAGACACGCGAGAATAAATTCCCTATCAGCAAGTAAAGCTGCAAAGGTCCACCAAAAATAACAATCCAGAAGAAATGTCTCACCAAATATATCCTGAACTTTTCTTATTAGCTCCTTAGCTATATTTATAGCTTTTAACCCATTATCTTCAGTGTAACCATCATGAGGGATTAACATTCCCGGCCACTGATCTGGGTAACGAAGTTTAGTACTAGACCCAACTAATCTCTCAAGCTGTGTTGCCATATCTCTAATATCGCCTGACAACCCTATTGAGTTATCAATTAAAGAATGGTAGCTACTTTTGTTGTAATCCTTTAAGTACTGTGCAGCTTTTAATGCCTTCTCTGCTCCCTACAGAATAACGAAAGTATGAACATGTATTATATTTCAATGCTTAATAAGTATATATGCAATGGATTCTCATATTTTAACAGGTTTAAATAAAAAATTAGTGTAGCTAACATTCTTTCCTAGATAATCTTGCATACTAAATTTATAAACAGAGTATTATACTGGGTCTAAATTATTATTTAATATTTAAAAAGAATCATAGAACCATTTTAATGCAACATAATCCTGAGAAAGATCATGCCATTTTAGAGATTAAGAAGTAAAAAAAAAGCTATAAAAATTTGAAAAAAAGCACAAATCAGATCAAATCAAAGGAAAAAATAAAAACATGAATAAAAATAAGTGGTCATTAGCCATCAGCGCATAACACAATTGGTACCTTTCACGGGAAAAAAAGCAATTTTAAAATATTTAACAAAACCTCATAACTAAATAAAAACAACTATCTGTTATAGATCTTTTAAAGGAAACAATCAAAATACAACTACAGAAAACATAAATAATAAATGTAACTGTGTACGTAACTGTTGTCTATTGTATGTGAATAATACTAACTGTATCGTCGTAGTTTGGTTGTTTTACATTTATTCATTAAAAATATATATTTATGTTTCTTAAAGTATTTCATCTTCATTAAATTATGATATTTTCATAAAACTAATTAAGTGGCGGCTACTCATCTATAGTATATTTTTACTAACAGCGTGACTCCTCGCTAGAGCAATACATAAATTATACATTGAAAAGTAAAAAAAAAAAAAAAATCAGCGTATCTATAAAACAGTATCTATATAACAGGTAAAGCGATTGTTTGCTATTTTTAATGTTTAATTAGAAAAAAATGGCATCGTTCATTGCACATAGTCCAAATACAAAATAGCCTAACTACAAAGTAGAGTTAATCCTATTTTGCCTGCACAAGTGCAATACTTCAAAACTTATTTTTTTATTTAGAACCTAAGACAGTAAGTTTACCTTGTAAAAACTTTAAATGGTAAACTAACTAGCTGAGCTTCTCTGCAGAAGAACATGTACTAGTTTTAGTGTTTTTATTCATAGCCTAAAGTTATGGAATCAAATAGTTTTCTTAAATACATACAATAAAGACCACATGTTGTTATTAAGAAAAAAATTAAAGAACATATTACCGGCAATGTGTTAATTTCCGATGCATATTTGTTATTACATAATATTTAACTAATTCGATCTAATGTAAGATTAGTAATTTAATAACATTAATTTAATTGTCCTCTACTAGTTCTAAAATCTAAAAGCGTTCAAAATCTATGAAAATAAGCAACACAAATTTTGATCTATGCTATCTGCATATTTAAATGACCTTTTTATCTTTTTATCTGTGAACAACCATTTTGACCATTTTTTGAAAAATAGAGAAATTTAGTGAGAGAAAGTCTCTGCAAATAAAACATGTATTAAATAAAATACATATTTAATATAAATTTTATTTCAAAGCAGGGCGCTGGTCAAAGCGCTGGAAATTCAGTGAAATTCTTGCATTAGTACCTACTATCCTTACTTTTCCCATCCTTTAGTGCAAACAATGTATCTTTTCTGTGAATTTTGTTTCTTTTTTGTAGGTGGTATCAGTTGCAGAGAGTGACAACCATTTATTGGAATTGGTTTCAGTTATGAGGAAGTTAAAGAAATGATCATAAAAAAAAAAAATTGAGAAGATCTAAAGGCGATGGATCCTCAGACAAGTGAGCATTGATTTTATCTAGAATCTGAAGTAAATTCCGTTATTATGGAAAAATTGCTATTATCTTGATGTTTATTACCAACGATGGTCAAACTCGAGATCTTTTACAATTTTCTGCTGCTCTTTACTGGTTTGTATTCTCAGAACAGAAGGGCTGATTACTTTACTCCCTCCATTCGAAATCTTTTCACGACTGGTGCAGGAGGAACAAACTCATTGTCGCTAGATTCCACACCACTCTAATCTGTAGATTCCTCTTCACCTGCAATTGCTAAATCTTCATCTTCGGAAGCAAAAGAAGCATTGAAAACTTCCTCAGTAGTATAAATTTGTATAAATTTTGAAAAGAAAGTTCTAGACAAATTCACACTAAAAAAATATACTCACCAAACTGTGTTTCATAAGCGAAATAAGAATTTTCAAATAAATCTTGTATAGGCAAATCATTTTTTCCTGCAGTAAGTTAAAATTAATGACCAAAATTTAAAAAATAACCAAAAAATGCAGATTTTTGCTCATTATTGACTAGTTATTATTATTATTGACTTGAAATCAATAAAGAAAATTTTGAAAACACATGTAAGGAATCTCAAACTTTTCTTTAAAGGTATCATTATTGATAGCTGTATACCCATCAAGATTTGGCTAATTGGTGCGTATAGCATGCAACAACCTTAAAATGTAGTCTAGAATAAAATAAAAACAATTAAATAAAAACTATATAAAAAAAATCAGTTCGTTCAATTTTGGTTTGCTATTTTTTTTTAACATCATTTTCATTTTTGTTGTTGTTATCCAGATTAGCGCACTGTTTAAAAACGACCACTTTGTAATTATTATGATTGATAGGAAAATTGGTTTGGTTTGCTTAAATCCAGATTTTTGATGATAAGACGATATAGTCGTTAAAACTTTTATATCCTATTTTATATAACATTTCCAATTGATATAATAACGAGAAATGATAAAAACGGGTTAATATTATGTCTAGATTTTTTTTTTTTTAAACATAATTGGAAAATAGACCTTGAAAGAATAATGGAATAAAGTTAGTAATAAAATTATGTGTGCCACATTGCCACTTGATTTTATACAACATATACTTCATACAATATTTAATTCATTAAATTTACGTTTACTTACCTACTTCAGTCATTCCAATCATTATGGGCGTTACTACTGGGTGCAGTCTCATAAGTACTGGCACACAAAGCTTACATCTAGTCGACTAAGAATAAAAGCTCAAAAGTCGATCAGATTAGTGTTCTCGCACAGAGCTAGCTTAATTCATTTGCAGACCTAGTCAACAAGGTGCTTGAAGATGGCATCATAAGTTAAGACGAGTTTCATTCTGTTTAGAAGTTTAAAAGTATCACGCTATGAAGAAGGAAGTACAGGCAAGGATGCCATGAGACCGACAAGATCACAAAAAAAAAAAAAAAAAATTTTTTTGAGAGAGGCACAAAGAAGCCCACTACTCCTTCATAAAAAATCGGGACTGGAATCTCACTTTAGAGATCAATATCGCTTCAATTCACCACCAGCGTATACACTCAATACATAGTGCACAAGTTGGGTTTGCACTAAGTATTAAGTGTTTGCCCCTCTGCTTGAGCCAAAGCATACGTGATTGAGAGAGAAGAACACTTTTTTCAAAAAAATATGAAGTTAAAAAAATTAAAACAAACCACAAAGGGTCATGTTAATCAAATTCTTAATAACAACGCTTTTTTGTTGAAATAGAAAAGACTCACATCATTGTTTTAAAAACTCTTTAAATAGAGACCAACATGTCAAAGCACCTTGGAGTCTCTTTAAATAATAAAAAAGCAGGACATTATTTCCTGAGTAAACAAAAATATAATTTATAATAAAGTTTGCCGTTTTCAGCAGCTGCTATACTATTTGAACATCATGCAAAATTTACAAAAAGTAATATGAACAGATTTTAAATTCACTGAGTTGTGTAAAGTATACAATATAATCTTAGGCATAAAATTTCTATGCTACGAACTCACTTTACAGTTGCAATATAATAGGCTAATAGCAAATCATACATGTGGTTATACAATAACAATATAAATAAAAAAAATCACCTGATGAGCTTTAAAACAGACCCACTCGTAACATTGAGATGAATCATTCTCTGCACTTTGCAAGTCAATCTTTGCCTGTTTCATCCACCTCTTACCTTCAGACGGCTGTGGGTTATTTTGTTTAAATGTTGGTGGAACCCTGTCACTGAATCTGGCATTAGAAAATCCACCTTCACGATGGGAATCTTTGAAATAGTTACGTGATGAGAAAAAGTCATTCGTATAACTTTTGTAATCTTCAAAATCTTGTTGAGCATGAGTAGTCCAATTTCTAAAACAATCTGAGTACTTTTCATTGTTTTTCTTTATTTCGTTTTGCAAAAATTGAAATATTTGTGTAGCTTTATCTTTATTAACAGCAGGGTGTTTGTCTGGGTGCCATCTTAAAAACAGTCTTCTTAAAACTTTTTTTTTTTCTTCCTCACTTAAACTCTGAATGTGAGTTAATTCTACACTTATTTCTTTTAAAACTTTTTCGATATCAATGTCTTCCACCATATTTTCATTTTCAAGTATATTATCAGTTTCCACTAAAGAGAGGATGTTAGTATCAATTGTTGAAACAAAATTCCTGTTAAATCGAAACAGTTCAAATGACTTCTTCAAAACACTTTTTTCTTCGGAATGCTGAACAAGGTAAGCACTGTGCGAGGTAAGAAGTTTATTATTAGGTTTTTCTTTTATAATAGCATAGATAAAACAACGTTCTTCTCCATTGCTTACATCTAGAGCTACATATTCGTCGATATCAAAAACTGAGAAATTATTATCAAGTAATGCATATAATTCTAAAGGTACAAAATCCCCAGGGGCAGGTAAAGAAGTGTTTGTGATAAATTTAGAATCAGATTTGTCAGAAAATATCTTAAATTCATCTAAAATTTGTGATATTTGACTTGATGATGATTCAAATATTACGGGGACTAAAATATACAGCTCATTATCAAATTCTATGTTCAACTGTTTAACAAGTGAAGAAGCAATATGTAATGAAATAATCTTCTTATCTGCCATATCTAATGTCATGTACATTATGATTTGTTTGTTGCTTGGCATCTGTATAAACATACTTTCAGAATTTTCACTACCCTCAATAAACGAACCATCAGGAATGAATTTTAATTTTGTTTTAATAGTACTCAGCAAAACTACTTGTATATTTCCAAGCACTCTGGTAATATCAGCTAATTTTTCTTTGATATTTATATCCGTTCTTGTTTGCTTTGACTGATGAAGCATCAACCTTTTAAAACCATTCAAAAACTCGTATGAATTTAACTGTTTTTTTATGCTTAAGCTGATATGTTCTTTTGGGGGAGCAATTGGTAATTCACTTGATATTAAAACATCTTCAATAACATCATCCAAGAATTTTGGTTTCAAAGACTTAGGCAGATTTTTGATCAAATTTTTATCAACCTCATCGTTCGATTCATCTGTAACTAACAATTGTTTGTCAAAGTTGCATAACCTCTTACTCAAACAATAGTCATATACATAAATGGTATCATAAGATTTTGTGAGATTAATCATATTTTTGTTTTTAAACGTATATGTTGGTAAATAAAGTTGCGTATCAACTTGAACATTAGATTTTGAGAGAATTTCTGATATATATCTTTTAGCACTCATAGCTATTTTTAACTCGTTAGGCGTGAGTGGGTTGTTTTTAACATCACTATGAAGCTCATTCAATATGCTAATATACAGTGCAGCAGAAGGTTCTTTATGGCATCCCATCTTAGCCAGCAGTTCAAAGTATTTACCAAAGAAAATAGGAACATTATATAAATAAGGGGGTAGTGAGTGTTCCTGAAATAAACAACATCTAGTAGAAATGTTCAAATGGGTGCATTCATTTACTAAAACACAACTAATGTTCTTGAATTCACCAACATGATCATTGAATTCATCTGAATCATTTATAAACTCATAAAAAGAACACAGAATTTTCTTATAATAATTCTGTAAAACAGGACGTATAATTTTACACTTCGAATTTTTATCTGCAGGTAATGTACTAGTTATATTGGTTATATGCTGAATAGCAGAATGAACATTAACATATTTTTTGATTCCAAGGTATGACATAGTAGCATCACCACTAAAATTAACAAAATCTGGTAATATCAACTCTGCAGACCATACTAAGTTTGATAAATCACTATCATATTTTAAAGATAATGAATTAAAGAACGAAATTTTTTCAAACTTTGAATTTTTGCTGGGATATATCTCTTCTTGAAAATCTTGAAGTTTTTTTGGCAATATAAACTTTATACGAGAAATATTTTTAAGGAAGCGTTTGGTTTGGAAATAACTATTATATTCAATGTTTTCACAAAGCATTTTTGACACCTTTCTAACAAGATTTAAATCTTTTGACAAATGTAAATCATTTGCAAAAGCAATAAATAACTTTTCGTTTAATTCACAACATAATCCAATCATTTCTAAAAACTCTAAAAAATCTTTATTTTTTCCAGTATACCAATCTTTACCTTCTTCGCAAAGAGATGGCAAGTCATTTGGACGCATGATTTGAAAAATAGCAAGTCTAGGATCGAAAAGATCTTTTACACAGCATCTTCCATTACAAGTATTTATAAAACATAAACTCTGCAATACGGGGATCCAATCTGATAACTGATTTTCCATGACTTTTCTTTGAACATACGTCATATGCTTTTCTACCAATTCATCATTGTTGAATTTAAACAAAGGAAATATGAAGGTTTTGTAATAATCTATCACAGACAAAATTCTAAAACCAAGCTTTTCATATAATTTCAATATAATTTCATTGGATGGTTCTTTCAGAAATATATGGGATGAATTTAAGCCATCAAGAGGAGGTGAATCTTTTAAAACTGAGACTAATCCACACTGAGTAGCAATGATTTCTGACGTTGTAAACAGCGGCAATTGCTTCAATTTTTCAACACTTTCAGGAGTGATCTTATCTAATGATTCTGAAATAATACTTAATATTTTTTCAGCATTTTCTTTGTCTATTTTATTCCAACAGTTATTGAGGAAGGAAAATTTCAAAGATTCAATCAAATCACTTGGATTATCTGCAGATCCAAACATTTTTTCACAAAGGCCTTTAGTGTAAATTGAGAGTAAATCGGATGTTTCTTCTTTGCCATCCCCATAAATAAAATCAGAATGAAACACTCCAAACTTTTCAGTCAATAGTTCCTTCAGGTACTTTTGGCTATGATTTATATGAAGAACTGATTTTGTGTTTCTTATTGGTAATAAATAAACATCTTTTCTTGATTTAGCAGCTAGAAGAGACCATGGTAGTATTTCAGGTACTATCCAGAATTCCTCCTCTTCACTCTCCTCAATTAAATATTTCCAAATACCACCCAGCCACTTTTGATCGAAAATGTTGCCTAATTTCAAAGCAGTAAAATCAATCATAAACCACTTTTCATAGAAATGCTCCCTGGGCAAGTTTGCATTGAGAAATTGAACAAGATTCGAAATTCTAAATTTCATAAAAACTTCCTGATCTTTAAAATCTTTTAGTATTTCTAAGATCGTTTTGTTTACAAAATAATTTGCTTGTGATTTGAATAAATAGGCAAAATAAGAAAAAAACTTCACATTATTATCGCTGAAAACTGTCACTGTATCGTCTGCAGTCAAACAAAGAGGAAGATCTTTTAATTGAATAGATTTCTCTTTGTTTGAAGAATTTTCTTCATTAGATTGTTCTTTAATGGAATATTCTAAAACCATTTTTAGATTTTTCATGTCCATAAACCTTGTATTGGCAATTGGCAAATGTACAAAAGTTTGAGGTATGATCTTATCTTTGTTCTTTCGTAGAAAATTACGGATAAATGATGGATTACATATCTTAATTGGGAACTCAGCTTTGATAAATCCACATTTTATGTGCTTTGGTAAAGTGTAAGTAGGTACAAAGAGCCTTTGTAAAACTAAAAGGAGACCTGGAAGTGGTTTATCATATTCCATTTTATACTCAAAAATCAAAAAATTGTTACATGATTCAAGCTTTACATAACTTTCTCCTTCATTCTCATTGAAAATCATTAAAACCTTGCACATTTCTATTGCCAAAGATTTGAACAAACCTATGCCAAGTGATTTCCAACTATCTTCTAATTTGTCAATCTGAGGAAACATTGCATAAAATTGATTTATATGCCTTCTCTTTTTATTTCGGTTCTCACTCCAACCACTGACCTGTGTAGCAAAACTTTTAATCAATTCTAAATAGCATGGCACTATACACCTTAATATCACTGATTCATTCCATATACAGTCTAGCGACTCAGGGTTGTTTATTGCCAAGCATCTTCTTGTTTCATACTCCAGAACAAAGCCACCATTTACGATTAGAGGTAACTTAGTATATATTGGTAAAGGTAAACTGCAGAAAGCGACACCATTAGTTTTTCTTTTATCTACTTTACACTTTTTATTTAGTCGAGCAATGCATTTTGCACACTGTTTTGTTGGCACTGCAACGCCTCCTTTAGGCAACAAACTTAGCTCGTTATCCTGTATAGATTTAATTATAATGGCATGTAAATTTTCCATTCCTGAAAATCCAATCTGCTCATATACTGACCAATGCATACTATTTTCAAAGAAGTTATTTCTATTGAGCAATACACAAACATTTTTTCGGACCATTTCAGTAAAATTCATCAACGATGTCACATTTCCAAGTTGAGAGGCAAGATATTTTTCTGAGTTTATAAATTCATTTTTTGAGATTCCATCATTGGCATAGTCACGGGTTGTAAAACAACTCTCAGAGCAGTCTTTTTCAGTAATAACTTGCAAAGTTATCTTTTTCACATGCTTCAGAAAGAGCATTATAGAAAAACCATCAAATTTTTGAAAAAGATTTTGCATGTCATGCACATCAACTACATTTTTGGATATTTCTGAATGATCAGCCATTGTTGCAGTTCTTAATGGTAGGCGAAACAAAGTTTTGCCTTCTGAATTGAATTCACCATTCAATAGCAAGGAGTCTCGAACATCAGTATATGTTTGCAAAACAACTCTTGCATCTTCCAACATACATCCAGGATTTTCACTAGACGAAGGAACATACCTAAGATTTGGATCAAATATACACAGAACAGCTTTTGATTTATTCTCTACTGGTGTCAAAAGTAAAGGGCAATCTGTGATTTGATACACAGCATTAAATCCTACCCCATATTTCCCAGTTTTCAATGAATTTTTGCTCTTGATGCTCTCACCAAGATGCTGTATTCCTTCTATATCACATTCTTTAAATGCAGCATTATTACCAACCAAAAGTGCAGGTCCTTGTAAATCTTTCCATTCATTAGAAAACACCCTTTCTTTCTTATGAACACGAGTGTCAAGAATGAAATTTACCTCAGTTGCTTCAGCATCGTCTGCATTCTGCAACAGTTCATTTACGATATCATTTGTATGCCGATAACCCTTTAAAAGGTTTTTTAATCTCGTAGAGAGTTTTTCCCTTTGTCCAAAATTTTTCGAAGATATTCCATGAGAATTTAATAAAAAATGATTTTCTCGAATAGGACGAATGCCAAGTTTTACACAATTTCCAGCTGATATCGAATCATGAACATATTTATATTTTAGGTTGTAAGGTATCCAAAACACGTCTTTGAAAAATAACTCTGAATTACTTCTCAAAACACCATCTTTATCTGGCAAATAGCAGCAAATATCTTCTTTTTCAAGAAGAGTTCCAAGAAAATCATGCAAAATTATGTCTAGAAGTTCACTTGTAATAGGTCTATCAAGATAGTATTTCTGTATGTCTGAAAGTACAGATATAAAATCTTCAACAAAGGGCTTTTCCTTTACACCAAGCTTTTTCATTAATTCAGGAAATCTTCGAAGAAATGATGGTAATTTAAATATGTACGGAGAAACATCTCTTCTCAATTCGTTAAATACAACTGCTGGTCTCACAAAATGCATTGTATCAGTATATATTAGTTTAAAACAGCGTAACTCCTGGTATTCAGTTTCACTGTAATCATTATCCTGTATAAATTTGTATATTGAATGAAGAATGGACTGGATTTCATTATCAATTTTTGATAGATGCTGGAGGTCAGCAAGCTGGTGCTTTAATGTTAAAAACAACGGTTTGTTATCAAGTCCAAAAAATACATCTACATCTTCATCATAGGTATTTGCACATATTGGGTAGGTAACACTAGCAACATAGAGGTACTTCTGCTGATACATTTTCGAAGGCGCCTCAAAATATCTTGAATCCCCTTTATGACATGTAAATGGACCACTTGTCAGCTTGGAATAAACTGGAAGAAACCTCGTTTTTTGGAGTTTGCTTTGAATTGCAAGATTACAAGAATTTTTTGATTGTAGGCAACCAGACCTTATCAACTGACATAAAAAATTACTTTGCTCTAATGAAATTGTGTTAGTTTTTTTGCCTTCAAAAGTTTCTGCGCAGTATAAAATCAGTTCCCAAGTGAGCGATTCAGAATTTATATCTTTCAGATATGAAAGTTCACTTTTAAATGAGTTACATATAAAGACTTCGTCTTTTTCTTTGAATAGATAACTTACTCTGCTATCTTCCAATATTAAATCGCAGGGTCTTTTTAATTTGCCGTTTGGTCGTGTAGGTATAAAGTTAATATCCTTTATACCAATGTAATTTGTCTGAATAAAATACTTTGCTATATTATTGCGTAAATCCATATCAAGGTTCGGATCGTTAATTCCTGATTTGAAACAATCAAAAAATTCAAGCTTGTTTCAAATCCGCAACTTTTAATTTGTTTTAAAATTCTCGGTGACAAATCAATGAAAAACACATTTTCCTGCCGGTAAAACCAATTCATATACTCTAATGCATTTGATTTGATATCATTTGCAATTTTTAAAAGTCGTGTATTTGGAAATGAAACCCATGTGCTTCCAGCAGTCGGAAAAAGTTCAATATTAGATGATAAAATGTTTTTAATCAAATTTTGCACTAACTTTTGAGTGCATTGCAATTTATTGTTATAGGTAGGAATTATTTTTTCCCATTTCGCAGGTGAATAAAAAGGATTAATATTTTTCAAATAGATCAATAAATTGAAGTAAGCATTAGCAATATCTCCACATAATAAACTATTCCAATCAATTTGAGACTGAAAATTCTTTTCATCTTTGGTATGGCTTTTTAAGTATTTACGATCTGCCGAAATTGCAAATGCACCATTTAAATGAACAGGAAGTTGACTTGATATAGGGAGTGGTAAAAAACAAAATACTTTACCTTCTGAGTTATTAACAAATGTGGTATTACCTTGATACTGTTCGATTTCAACAGCAACTCCCCCGCAAGGGTTATAACCACGATGTTCTCTTGAGAATTTAATTAATGAATCACTACCAATACAAGAACTCAGCAGAAACTTTGTTTCAGATCTTATTTGCTTTGTATCACAAAAAATACTAACTTCTTTTATTAGACTAACTACAGGAATATGTATGTTTTGCTGAACAATGCTACATCCAATTTTCATAATGGATGTTTCTTTACCCATTCCTTCACTGTGAATAACATTCACTTTTTTTTCAACTCTACTTAATTGAACCATTTCTGACGATGATTCAGCGTGTTCAGAGAGCATGTTTACATCAACACAATTAACATTCTCTGAAAATAAAATAAGTTCTTGTAAAAATTCATTTACTTTATCAATAAACAACGAAATTTCATGGCTTGTGTATATCAAATGTGATATTTTACTTTTTACAGAAGTTAATTTGTTGCGAAATGGAAAGCGAAACAAAGTTCCCTTAAATTTCTGCAATTTAGATGACATCTTGTCAAATTTTGCACCAAATAGTCCATCAAATATAATAAATTGGTTTTTAAAAATAGAATAGTCCTTTTGATCCGATAAACAAATGCGAATTCCAGGAAAAGTTTTATCGGGTAAGGCTCTTCCAAGATAATCAGCATGTGGGTCAAATATCACTAAACTGTCTCCACTTAAAATAAAAGGTACGTCTGTTATATGATAAATTGCATTGAATCCAAGACCAAATTTCCCAATTTTGGATATATCTTCTTCTTTCGTGCCAGCATTTAAACGAGTTATATTTACAAAATCTTTTTCACTAAACTGTGCATCATTGTAAACGTACATTGCAGGGCCTTGCCAATGTTCCATACCTTTATCAAATAGGTAACCTTGCTGAAATGCTTTATTAGGCCTTTTGTCAAAAAGAAATGATATCTTGCTAGCACCTGCATCATCAGCATTTTGAATAAGTTCCTTAGGTATTGATAACCCATCTTCATAATCGTGCAGTATTCTATTAAGTTTTAATGTCAATGGTTCTTGTTGTCCCCATGACTGAAAAAGGAAGTTATTATCAGACAATATCAGCTTACTGATTAGGTTAGGCACACACAGCAATTTGGCTTCATCCTCACTGATATTTTCATGTAAAATTTTGTATTTAATATCGCTTGCGTTTGTGTTTGTATCCATACTTTTAAAATAGCAATTGGAAACTGGCTCAAATTTTAGATAATCACTTTGTATCGGTACATTAAGTTCTATTTTATCGAAAGAGCACGTTGGAACATTTTTTGCAATATATTTTATTATTGCAACAGCAAGTTCTAAATCGCTTTTACAACATTCATCTTTTATATCATATTTAGTTTTTAATAGCTGCAGAATTTCAATGAAGATATACAATGTATTGTTAGTTGACTTACCTTTCATTTCATCGACAATAGATTTCAATTTTGTTGTACTATATTCTGGTGGCAGACAATGAAAATATGGTGAAACATTAAGACTAATTGGCAACTTTTGAGTTAAAACTCTGTTGTGGTCAACAAAACACCTGCCTTGCCATATCTTTAACTCATATCTAATAAAAGAAGTTGAAATTATTTTTGAATCCCATGAAACACTATTAATATAACTATAAATATTAAATATTAACTGTTTATATGATCGAATATCATCTAAGTCAAATTTTTCTTGAATTTTTTGAAGGTGCAGACATATATCATCCAACGAAGGATCCTTACAAGGCATGACAAGATTATAAATCTCTGTTAATGCTGGGTGAACAATGCATTTTGAGCTACCAATTACTTTTAAATATTTTGGCATATATATATTAAAAGGTGCTGACAAACATTGCTGGTCACCCATCCAATCAAGCAAAAGAGGATAACCAATGGGTCTATCAGTTTCAACAGGCACCCATTTTAGTAATTTAAACCTAGACGAATCAATGTTGTTGGATCTCATAAAATACAAAACTGAGTATACCTTTTGAATTTTATCCAGCTGTGATTTTTTATTAATTACTACATCTATACTCTTTTCTAAATCTAATTCAGTTATTTTACGTTGATCTTTTAAGCCAAGTTTTTTCAAAGAGTCTATATCATAGTTATTATCAGGAAAATGATCAGTTTCTCCTAAAAAAAGATTTTCGAGTAGCTCAGTCCTTTCAAACAATTTTTCAACTTTGTACCAATTTTCTCCACTTTTAACAAGTAAATGACTTTTTATTAATTGAATAATTCCTTCATCAAAACAATCATCAATAAAGGTCAATGTGAATTCAAAAATTTTCTTTTGGTTTCCATTAGAAAATATATGCAAGTTGTTGTACAATAATTCAACAATCCTACCAAATGAGTAGATATTCCTAAACTTCATCTTCTCTAGGATGCTAGCACCAAGACTACTTATGTCAACAAAAGGGTCATCAAATTGAGACAGGGCTTGGAGCATATAGTCTCTTTTAACCAACACAATATTATCAGCTGATGAATAAGTACCAGGTTTAAAATAAAGTTCAAAAATATCTAGCTTATTTGCTACATCAGGAATAGTGGAAAATGACTCCAATCCAGAAAGTATGTACTTTTTAACCTGTGCATTTGAATTTGCAACTAAAGAAGGTATATGTTCATGATTTGTGTTCAAAAGACAAGAAACAGTACTCAAATTTGTAGGACGGTGCACATATCCCTCTTTGTAGAGCTCATAAAATTGATTTCGATAAATTTCATGAGAAATAATAGGAATCCCAGAATCATTAAGCAACTGTTCTAAATAATCTGGGAGTGAAGTTTCTTCAAATGATTTCAAAAGAACATTGCTGTTTTTGCATAAAGGTTTTAAACCATCTGAAGTAGAGATCAACGGTATCGAAAAAAAATTATTCAAGGGTAATAACCTGGTTTGTTTGTACTTCCAAATTGATTTTAACCATTTTTCCGTCTCCAAGGGTTTAGCAGTGATGTAATTCACCATAGACCTTATCAAATCTAATGCATTTCCATTGTGCACTAATGTTAAATTGGATATTCCTAAAATAAAAAAATGTCATAAGGCAAAAATAAATAAAATTTACTAAAACAAGCACAAAATTACTTTTGGATTTATGATGAATATTACAGAAAACATGATCACACATTTCTAAATACACAATCACATCTGTAATAATTACAACAAAATCTTAAAAATAGCCTTTGTAACTTGACCTAAAATAATAATCAGCACGCCAATATTATCAGAAATTTGACCATCTATCTTTGAAGATCTAAATTTTACAAACCAAAACCAATTTTTTAGCAGAACCAGCAAATTAACTATTTATTATATAGTACAAATCTTTGGCTTTAGGATTTGGTAAAAAAATCCGAATTTTATAGAAGAAGCATGCTAAAATTACCAGTTATAAAAGTTTTCAGACAAAACATAAAACTCTCAGTGACTAACTGCCTATAATCAAATAAAACATGACTACATCTAACTTTAATATCAAACTCCACAAGAAGAGAGAAAGAAACAAAGCTTATTCAGATAAAAAATATTTCATTCAGCTTAGTGGGCAATAAACGGATTTAAAATAACAAAAGCTAATGATATCCAACTGAAAATAACCAATGCCGATCATGGAGACAACCTCACTTTAATCTCTAAAAACCATAACGGTTCCATCAAATCATTGGCTAATGAAAACATGACGTTGTACAGGAATTCACATACTTAGGTAGCAAAATTGCATCAACTAAACATGATTTAGAGATTAGATCAGGAAAAACTCTTAAAAACTTAAATAAAATTTAGAAACCATCACTACCAGCTAATATCAACAAACTTTAGAGAAACTGTTGAATCAGTTTTAACATCAACACGAAAAAAATCCTCGATGCATAAGAATGCTGAGGGCAACTCTCAATATATCCTGGAAAGAACAACCTAAAATAAAGAACTGTATAGAAATTTGATCAGTTCAATAGTAAGAAGGAAGACTGCGTTTTTCCAGTCACTGTTACAGAAGCAAAGATAAACTAACACAAGGATTTATCCTATGGAAGCCAATTCATGGGAAAAACACACGTCTGGTAAACTATGCAGAACTTTCTCTCTGACCAGCTACTAAATGACATTGGTTTAGGGTGTTAGCACCCGTATGGCGCATATATGCATTTACAGTAGTTCCGTATCACACATACGTGTGTTTAGACATAGGCTTACTTAAGCTTGAGCCAAACTAACTGCGTTTTTAAAAAAAAAAGTGAAATTTTCATACAGGATCAACTGCTTTGGATTTAATAAAAATATTTGACGTTAACAAATAAATTTCAAAAACATTTTTATGAAAATGAAGAGCAGAAAACAGTTTTTATTTCCTAAAACTAACTTGAACAAACTGATTGAAAATATATCAGAAGTAAAATAGATTAAAAAGATTAAACAGATCCTGATTGTAGTAAGTGATCTCTTTCCTTATTTTTGCTGTAAATTTATGGGTATTTTCCTGATTTATTTGCCATTTCTAGTGTTATTTTATTTTATGTTATTTATTTTTAGTGTGTGTATGTATTATATTATTTTGATTACATGTTGATTTACCTTTGTTATTCTAGGAATATTTCTCCTTCTCTTATTGTTGAGATAAAGTGTTGGTTGTGATGTTTTTGAAGTTATTTGCTTGGTTATGAAAAAAAAGTAAAAAAGAGGAAATCTTTGTCAAAAGAAAATACCCGAATTTTTTTTTTTTTTTAGTTAACAATTCCTACATGTTTATCTGTTTTGTGATTTATATATTTATTTTGGTTTTTGCATAAATTTCCACCACCTTTATTTTCAATTGTTCTAACTTTATCGGAAAAAGTGATATTTTATTTTTTGGATAAAAAATTGATAGTTTGATGATATAAAGTATTGCACAAACACTGAAATTTGATCTTATAATGAATTAAAGGTCTGGCTGACCAGCTACTAAATGACATTGGTTTAGGGTGTTAGCACCCGTATGGCGCATATATGCATTTACAGTAGTTCCGTATCACACATACGTGTGTTTAGACATAGGCTTACTTAAGCTTGAGCCAAACTAACTGCGTTTTTAAAAAAAAAAGTGAAATTTTCATACAGGATCAACTGCTTTGGATTTAATAAAAATATTTGACGTTAACAAATAAATTTCAAAAACATTTTTATGAAAATGAAGAGCAGAAAACAGTTTTTATTTCCTAAAACTAACTTGAACAAACTGATTGAAAATATATCAGAAGTAAAATAGATTAAAAAGATTAAACAGATCCTGATTGTAGTAAGTGATCTCTTTCCTTATTTTTGCTGTAAATTTATGGGTATTTTCCTGATTTATTTGCCATTTCTAGTGTTATTTTATTTTATGTTATTTATTTTTAGTGTGTGTATGTATTATATTATTTTGATTACATGTTGATTTACCTTTGTTATTCTAGGAATATTTCTCCTTCTCTTATTGTTGAGATAAAGTGTTGGTTGTGATGTTTTTGAAGTTATTTGCTTGGTTATGAAAAAAAAGTAAAAAAGAGGAAATCTTTGTCAAAAGAAAATACCCGAATTTTTTTTTTTTTTTAGTTAACAATTCCTACATGTTTATCTGTTTTGTGATTTATATATTTATTTTGGTTTTTGCATAAATTTCCACCACCTTTATTTTCAATTGTTCTAACTTTATCGGAAAAAGTGATATTTTATTTTTTGGATAAAAAATTGATAGCTTGATGATATAAAGTATTGCACAAACACTGAAATTTGATCTTATAATAAATTAAAGGTCTGGTTCAACTTGTATGCTCAAGTATTTCTATATATAAGTAGGTTTCTGTAAACATTCAAAAAAGGCAAACAGCAATGCACACTCAGCAGATGAGTTTAAAACATAGCGGAGTCTAAGGGTTAAAAATTTGATTCTCAAAAAGCATGTCACTGATTTTATTAAGAGCAATTTAAAATTTTATTTTTATTTATAATTTACGATTATAAATATGAAATTCTTTTAAATAAAAAAAGTGCTGTTTTTAAGATAAGAAATTAAAGAATTGCAATTAATTTAAACAAAAGCATTTGATTTCAAAAAATTTCTTTTAACTGAATAGGCTTTTCAGCAAGTAATGAAAATAAAGCTTTTCACAAACTGATCTTTAGGATGCTTACATCACTTATCCATGAAATACTTGCAAAACTAACAACGCACCGATTAAAAGGCACACCTTTCTTATCAAGGGAATAAAACTTTGCCTCTTATTAACCTTAAATTACAACCACTCACCATCACTTTTTTCTAAGATTTATATGTAAACCAAAGCAGACTTACATGCTTCTAGCTTAGTTGTTAATCGACTGCAACAATCTCACCGAATCATGCTAAAACATCTGCAAAAAGTAATTATTCTGAGAAACTTGACCTCCTAAAACTGTTAAACACATCAGGTGGTGATAATTGAGTCTGTTCAAAGGATTAATCAATTTTGATGTTAGTTATGATGTAATTAATGTCAATTTATCTATTCCACTCTACTAAATCATTCGCTCATATTTTATGTATAATAAAGACACAAGCAATTAATTTTCTAGGCTGTTTACTTATCTTTCTCACTGACTTTCAAAACCATAGCATTATTTCTCATACACTATTCACTCGCAATATAACAGTATTTTAAATAACAAAAGTAATGAAAAGTATTGAGAAAAATTTTTTTGAAATGAGAAATTAGTAGAAAGTTTGTTATTAGAAGCTATATAGGTGCTATAATTCTAAAAAAGGTTTACCTAGGAATAAGGAGACAACATGCTAGTAGAATGGTGCTGTAGATAGTGCAGTTCAAAAAAATTTTTTTTAAAGTTGTAATATGATTATGAGACAGTGATAGAGTACTTTTAAACGATAGCAACAATAAAAACAAAAACTGGAGCGAAATAACTCTAAGAATTGGATGAGTTGGTAATTAATGTAAAGATTCTGTTGGTTTATGAATTTCAAGTAAGTTAAAATAACTAATCAAAACCAAATACCAACATAGAATTATAAACATTTGTTTAAAAATATAAATTTTACCTAAATTAGCAGTCTTTTTTAACAAGGTCAATAGTGCTTTTTGATTTAGGAACATTTCTACATTCAAAATTCTTTTCTTTGAAGGAAATATATCCATGGGTACTTCCTCACTTGGTATGTAGATTTTATCAGAAGACTTGGATTGCCTGATCCAAATGATACCAAATGATCCGTACAATGGAAGAATCTCAATACCTTGCATTTTGTTTAAATCGTCAGAATCTTGCAGCACATATGCAACAATGGATCCTTTTAGAGAGTCATCCAATAAAAGATATAATGATGGATTTTCCTTTAATAAACATTGTATGTTCACTTTGTTAACAATTTTTAATTCCTTTTCTACCCAGCTCAAGGACTCATAAACGTGATTGGGAACTTCAGCAACAGGCAAATCACATTTCTGCATAAGTTCATTTACTGCCTTGTATTCCTGATCAGTTGAGAAATGATCTCTGATTAGTATGTAACATGATTTCCAATTGCACCATATATTTGAAAAGGTTGAAAATAAAATTTTTTCATTCAAAACTAACTGGAAAAAAGATCTTAAGAAAGAAGACCACTTTTTATCAACATCTCCTATAGCAGTTATAGCTGAATACACAACTGCTGGTTCCATAAAAATATCAATTAGATAAGATACCAAATTTGCATAACAAATTGGCATTAACTCTTTTATGATAAAATCGTTCCATATAGCTTGGTAATCTTTGGTACAGCTATTTGAATCAGTCGGCCATTTTAAATCCCTCCGGTCTTCGCTCAGGGCAAAATACCCATTCACATGAACAGGGAGACCAGTCATGTTATTTTGCCATTGAGGCAAGGGTAAAACACAAAATATATGTCCACCAGAGTCACGGGATTCTCCTGCATTAGTAGCGTTCATCGGGAAAGCGAGACTAATTAACGGTAAAAGGTCAAGATCTTCGCATTCTTTTGGAGTTTCTAACTCACCACCAAAATATTCACTAACGTAATATGTAAATATTTCTTCAGGCTCATTGTATTTCTCGACTTTGATACACATATTATAACGAGCAGAAAAGTTCTTTTGAGGTTTATCGGTATCTGTATTATTTGTAAGATCATCGAAAAACGTTTCATTTTCAGTACTTTTTACTACAACTGATACAGAATAATATTGAACAAATTTCCTACTATCATTGTTGTTACGGTAGAATTTGATGTTTTTAATATTTTTTAAAAATAACAAATTCATATATCCTTCATTTGTGAATGACTCAATGAGTTGATTGAACTGATCATTATTATATAAAAAACTTGAAATCTGTGACTCTGTCTGCCTTAATGGAAACCGAAAAAGTGTGCCATCACAAAAATTATCTAGATCTTTACCGGGAATTTTTATTAAATCAAAATCGGCATATTGCTTCATTTCATTTATGTCATCATATTGATCAAAGTCAAAATCAAGCACTTCATTTTCCAGTATTGAAATCAATGGGTCTAAAAACATCACTTTTGATCCACTTGCAACTATCGGAAAATCTAAAAAACAAAAATGTCATAAATTTTGAAATTCATTTTTTATTAATGAATTAAAGTCGAGATTAGATATTTACGCTTGTAAGGCAAAAAACAAAATGGTAGCCTAATATCTAAATAACAAAGTGTCATAATCCTATATTAACTGTTTATTTTTTAAACTTGATTTTTAAGAAGGAAAATAAACAAATATTCACTTATACAAGAGGAAATAGCTTTATACATTAGGACAATCTAGATCTGGGATTATAGAAGAGCTTTAAACAAGAATAATGTATAGCTAAAAAGACAGTATCAATAATACAATACTGTTGCTATGAGCTTCTTCAAAAAATACATTTGAAAATTGTATTAGTCTATTAAACACTAATAAGTCATTTCCTGAATGCTAAAAGCCTTTACAAGGTGGGAAGATAAAAAGAATAACTTTAAACCTATCGCACCAAAATGTGTGATAAGGTGTGAACCTATGGCAGTGCCAAATCCAGACCAGTTTTGATATTTTATGGACTCCCAAAAAAAATATGCACAAATGTTTAGAACATCCAAATATTGAAAATCAAACAAAATAAATAATAAACCTTATAGTATAATAGCATAATTCATATTGTAACTAAACCACAAATCAAGCTATTTACAGAGTGATGTAAATATTTGTAGTATCCCTACCATTTATCTTTGCTAATAATGTCTGCATAAGAGAATCAATTAATTACCATACTTTATGTAAGGTTGGATAAAGAAATGGAATCAACAAACCATGTACGGGCCTGGCCATAAGAAAAATGGCACATGTGTGGTCATCGGACGCATAAATTCAATTCATTCAGTTGTGCAATCCCTAACACTTATTTGCTTGGTTATTTTTCAAAGCACCCTGTATTTTCGTTATAGCTAGCTGTTTGTAAAATGAGTCAAATGTAAAATGTCTCTCTGCTAATGAACTGCATTTTAAACTTAAACTTATCTATCTGGCAACAAAAATAATGTTGGGAAAAAACCCACCAGGGAAGTTACATAACAGACTATCTTTTTAAAGAGAAGACAATATCAAGTCAATCAAGTTTTTTCTTTAGTATTGGGGTAGACAAAATAAATTATTTATTCATTTTGCATGACGTCTTTATTTTTAAAAAAATATTGTTTTTCCAAGGTTAATATATTTTAGTTCATATATACATAATTTCGTAATCAAAAAAGCACCCAATAAAGATCTCTTGGACACCACACTTCTATAAGAAGTCCAGACATGCGATGACCATACACCATTTGGAAATATGGGGTGCGTGGTCATGCCACTAATGACCAGGCATGATGTATTTATGTAATTTAGTTTGTTTTTCTTATTATAAATAGAACGTAAAAGAACAAGGTATATTATTTATATTGGCATCGATTAAACATTTTATAACAATAGTGCAATATCACAGAATAGCATTGTGCAATATCACAGAATAGCATTGTGCAATATCACAGAATAACATTGTGTAATATCACAGAATAACATTGTGCAATATCACAGAATAACATTGTGCAATATCACAGAATAACATTGTGTAATATCACAGAATAACATTGTGCAATATCACAGAATAACATTGAGTAAATAGATTCTTATGAACTTTGTGATATATTTTATATATTTTCATATCTGCGGTAGACAAAAACAGAAATCTATCATTATTGTTTCGAGCAAAACAATTGATGAGCAAAAAAACAGGAAATGTTTTGCCTAAATATTGATCAAGCTCGTCAGATGATGAAACGTCAAATGCTGATGTTATCCTACCGAAACAAACGACATCAGTTACTTAATTACCCAAAAAATTCAAAAGAAATGGGAGAACATCTATATATCCTTTTGCTATTTATTTAACATCAGGAAAGGGTTGGCTTTGTAGTGTAGCATGGAATACAGCCAACGAGACAAACATTGGCAAACAAGCTGTAAAAGACCATGAACACCCTGATTGCATGTTTAAAAGACATAAAAGCTAATCAAAGCACTTGGAAGCAATTTCCCATATTTTGTTGCAAAGAAAAAATGGAATGGATAAATTTATTATTTAGCTACCTTGCAGACAATTCTTAACTTACCAGGATGAATGAATAATTTTTTGTCACTCTGGCTGACAGCTTCTTACCCATTTGGCAAAAAAGATTAGGTAAGGTTTTCAGTGTAATACTACTGCTTCACTCCGCATTTTTACTAGTCACCAATGTTGTAAAGAAACTAACAGAAAATTGCATCTCGATAAAATTATATTTAAACAATTCATTCAATGAATTAAAAATCAAATAATTATAACATTTTATCTGTTAAATGGAATACTGACTTAAAGCCAAGACCAAATTTGCCAACTTTTAAAGATTGCTTTAACTTGTTGCTAATACCAAGTGAACTTATGCCTTCCCAGTCAACATCAGTGAATTTGGCATTATTATAGGCATATAATGCTGGCCCCTAAAAAAATATTGAACCAACTCAATAAAAGTGTTAAAAAATTCTTTATTCCTTTGGAGAGGCTCCCGCTAGATAGCGAGAAAGGTATTTAAGTTTTTGTAAGTTTAAACTTTTAAAATGTTGGTTTTAGGCCTGAAAATGATGTTTTAGGTCCTGAAAACTGGTCATGTTAAAGTTTTATTAAAAATAGATGACATGATTATTTTATTAAAAAAAATATTTCTTTCAAATAAAAATGAGCGTAATCAGAGTAAATTTTTCCAAAAAAAACATTTTTTTTTGCTGTTTATGGGTTATAAACTGGCCCCTTGAAACCCTCCGATTTTTATGATTACAATGTTAAGCCTTACACCAACACAAATCCTAAACTGATTATCCTAAAAAATATGAAAGCTAGCTGTTACTCAACAACTACGCATTTTAAAGCTTTTTTAATTTGAAGGTCTTCCTGATGAAGCAAGATTAATTATTTAAACGCCATTGCTTTCAAAAGAAATAGGCTTGAAATTTGGTGGTCTTGTTTAAAAGTGTTTAAATGAAACCATAATTTAATTCAAATTTCCACAAAAAAAAAAACATCTCTTAGACATGCAAAATTCACTTTATGCATGTTTGTGTGCGTCTGTGTATGTGTAAGTGTCTGTGTGATAGTTAGTGCTTGTATGTGTAAGCTTCGGTGTGTCATTGTCTGAAAGTGGCAATGTTTGTGTTTTAAGTGCCTGCATGTATTCTATGAATGTGTGTGTGTGTGTGTGTGTGTGTGAGGTTTAAACTTCACCATTTCTAATTTTTTAAACTAGGAAAACAATATGAATTTCTCATGAATTGAATAAATTCATCACATATTTAATTTATAAACAGTTTTATTTTAAAGAAATTAGGCTAGGAAAAACATCAATGTAGTATGAAAATTATTTGGTTGCTTTTAATTATCATTTCACCTTTTAGATTGTTAAAAGAAAGAAGCAGGGCCCCACCTTATGACGACTTAAAAAACTGTTATGCCATTAATTCCTAACTCAAACCCAATAAGAAGGAATAAGTAGCTGTAAATATTTAAATTTTGCATATAAGAGGAAATTCAAAACCTGATGCTACTTACTTGGTATTTTTTAATTCCAGGTATGTAAAAGTTTGACCTGCAACAATAGTGATCTGTCTCATCATAATAGAACGATATTTCTGAAGCACCAGCATCTTCAGCATTCTGTATCAACTCCTATAATTCAAAATATAAACAGACTAAATGATTTAGTTAATAATTTTAAAAATTAAAGCATTAAATTCTATTCTATCTTATTTTATCATGAGACAACAATTCCCTACTAGACTGCAGGGATAAAAGTAAGAAATACAAAAACCCATGGAATATATTACAGGGGTGAATGTAATAATTGCCACATTGATGAAAAATACTGTGGACACCTTGGAGGTTGTGAAAGGAAAACTTTATCTTTATTTAGGTTCAAGATGATAAAAACATGTATGCATGAATAAATTAAATATTTAAAATAAAAACAAATACCAAGCCTAGCAAATATGAAAAATCATTACATTAAAAAATAAATAAATATAGGGATTTTTTTTTTTTTTTACTTTCTGCAAGGTTTAGAAGGTTTAGAAGCTACTACTACTTTACTTTACAGGAAGCTAAAAAAAAAAGTTAAATCTCTAAACCTCTTTAACTATGATGCTGCTCATACCCTGAATGGAGGTTACATGGATTTGAATCCAAAACCTCGCAGTTGGAATTCAGATGTTCCAGCAACTGAGCTATCGGGATAGTACTGACAGAAATGGCTAACAGATAATGATTTGTTGGGATGGTGCGTAATAGTTGTATCTAGGAAGGCAAGACCGTTATTATTTTCGTGTTCGATAATGAATTTGATCTGTTGATGCATGTTGTACACATACTGATCAAAATCTTAACTTTGATTCATGTCACTCTAATTCCGTTAAAGAAAGCTTAATCGATTCATTATTCACTCGTGCTAAAGAAATCATCTCGACTCAGGCCGAATTTGCCAACGAATATCAACATATCGAAACCATTCTTATCGCCAACAACTATCCAAAAGAATTCATCAACCAAAAACGTAAAAAACTCAATGCTCCTAAACCCGCCTTTCAGCCAACAAA
>JAUZNK010072684.1:0-13888 GCA_035046665.1 Euphysa ruthae | reverse complement strand
ACTTACTTACTTACTTACTTACTTACTTACTTACTTACTTACTTACTTACTTACTTACTTACTTACTTACTTTTTTTTTTTTTTTTTTAATAGTAATTTTTGAAAAACATCTTTAAACATCAAAACGTTTGTTTTTTTCCAATCGTCATATTTTTCTATTATTTTGCTGTCAAGTCAGTAAGTTTTTTTGTTTAGATTAAAACAGGCATTCAGTATAATTTAAAAATTTTTTTCACGGTACATCGCGTATTAACGTCTTCACCGTCTTTGTATTAATAGTTTTGTTTGACTTTTGGAATTTTTTTGAAAACATATTTACCTAGCCAAAACATAAACATTTCTTTATGAAATAAATGAAATGGGAGGAATGCATTTATTTTATTGCATTATTAACTGTTTTTATATTATTTCTTACTTTATATTGAATGGATAAAAATTTCCTTATCTGCAAGTTATAAGGTAAATCTTTTAGGTGTAAATAAATTCTACTAAGAAGGGAAGTGCTATTATGCCCGTTTCAAATGAGAATTTCCACATAATGGGGGGAAAGATAATGACAACACATAACCATAACAACTGCAGTCAATTTTTTATGAAGAATTCCCACTCTTGAAGTCAGTTTTCATTTCATTAGATTCAATCTTGTTTTAATGGTTTACACTATCATGTCTGTCTGTGAAGTTACATTGACTGGTAAAACCCCAAAACCGATATGAAAAAATAATCGAAAAGAATTCCCACATTAGTTAGTTTCAATGAAACCTAAATTTTGTCAGATTTCAGAAATAAACATGAATATTACGCAAACACCTGCCTCTAAAACTTTATACTCAAGGGAAGTGCTCATATAAACAGGCAAATAGGTATCGGACAGATTTGAAGATTTCAGTATTTAAAATCTTAATTAAAATAAAATTAATTTAAGCAAAAATTTTTAATACAATTAAGAAAACATGCTTTTTTTCCCAAATCTATCTTTTGTTTTATCAATATTTTTCATTGCAGATACTTAAATTTAGATCTGTTAAAGCATGAAATATCAAATTGTTAATGAGAAAATTGATATTTCAACCTTAAGTAATACCATGCTAAAAACCCAAACGTTCAAACTTATAACTTAAACGGTCAAGCTATTAATTTAAAATTCATATTTATTTGATTATAGGCTATATTAGGCTATATTAGGCTATATTAAAAGTGCGTGACATTTTCAGTAAACACCAGTGAAGTTAAACCGCTCATTACACCAGACAAAATTTTCCTTTTTTTCCAAACTGATCAAAAAAATAATTTTGGTATAAAGTTTGGCTTATGGGTCAAAAATTCAAATTTTTTGAAAAAAATATTTTATGCACAAATACAGGAAAAACCTTCATAGAAAATTTCTTACGACTTTATTAAAACGTCAGTCATATTTTTCAGAAAGCATAATTCTTCCGTTATTTTTTTTGCAATATCGTGAGAAAACGTTAACAAAACAACTAAGAGTCAATAAGTTTTATTCTGGGTATGCTAGACTCCTGTACCTTCTTAAATCTTAGTATAATCAGATTTCAACTGGAGAAATTAACAGTTATTACCAAAAAATATTTTAGGTCTTGTCTTTTTATTTCTAATCCAATTTTTAAAACTTTAAACCAAATGTCTAATTAGATTGAATTCCATTTAAATATGACTGATAAAAAAACACAACTCAAAATGACCTCTTGCGGACCGGTAAATGTTCCAAGTTTTTAGAATTTTTAATGTAAATAACGAAAAATAACGAAAAATTAGAACTGAAAATTATCGTATGTTTTTAAGATTATCAGCATAAAAAAAAACTGTTAGGGGTTAAGCTTATAAATTTTCATATCAATTAGATGTATAAAAATTTTTTTACAGCTGACACGCACTCGGATCTCCCCTACAGTATGGGTAAAAACCGCATTAGTCTAAGATCGATAATCGAACTTAAAATTCTTACATGAAAACTAGAGGTTTTCACCCTTTATATATCGTAAATTTTAAAGTTGCTTTTTTTACGCAGTAGTATTCCTGACATCGTTATGGCGTGATAAGTTATATGTTAAAAAGAGGAAAGATAACGATATTATTAGAACCAAAATTCTACTTTATTTTTCTTTATTTTACTTTACTTTGTAAAAGCACCTACACTTCGAAACAGAGCTTTTTTAAATTTTCCCGCAATCCTATAAGTGATACTACATACTCTTATACGAGCCATCTGGTAACTGGAAATATATAGTTGCTTTTACAAACTAAATCATTGATTTCTTTTTGACAGGTCAATGATAGGTATTTGGAGTTTTATCAACAAGAATATGTTGATTATAAATGAAGTATAACGACAATGAAATGGAAAATGCAAAACTCCATGAAGATTACATTAATGATCAGGAATCAAATTTATCAGCACGTGACGATCTCTCTGATAACAATACAAATAAACGAACAAATAATAAACTTAATTCACCAGAAAATAAAAGCAAATGCTCTGATTTTCAACATCGGAAATCAAGTTTTTTGACATGTGAAGATCTCTCTAACGATACAAAAAAAAGAAACAATCAGTCTGACGAAACACTTGATACCGTACAAAATAAACAAGCTTGCTCCAGCGAACATAAATCAAACCTATTGACAGATAAAAATCTCTCTAGCGATATTAAACCAAACTCAAACAATAAAAAGCTAACTCAGATTCTGAAAAAATTGCACGCAATAGTAACTTCGCATATTACTGGCATGCTCCTAGGGACACATGCAGGATTTTTAATCGTAGTAAGCTCAATTCTTACACAAGTGGCAATACAATATAATTTACCAGTTTCAATTTCAAGCTTAGAAATTGCATTTGTTAGGTTTTCAGTTCCATTGATTTTTTCAATACCTCTTGTTCTTAACGATTGCGGAAAATACAACTACAAGACAATAAATAAAGTAATAATTTTTCAATTTCTATCGCTGGGTTTTGTCTACCTTATTTTGCGATAACTTTTGTGACTTTAATACCAGTAGCTGACGGAACAGCCATTCGATTTGTGAGTCCTTTTATATGTTGTATTACAAGTTACTACATACTAAAAGAAAAGATAGACTGTATTGATGCAATATGCGGTGTATTCAGCTTTATCGGAGTCATACTCGTGGCTAGACCGTCTTTTATATTTGGAGATGAGGTTATCGATGATAAAACTGTGATTTTCCAAGATGATCTTTCACAACACGATAAAGAATTAAAATACCAAATTGGAATTCTATTTGCGTTCCTGACTGGGGTTAGTGTTGCGTTTTACCTTCCATTGGCTAGATTGCTAAAGGGGGTTGTTAACCCGTTTTTCCCAGTACTTCTTCCATCAGCTGTGGGTGTAATTGCATGTCCAATTATTATGTTTATCATAAAAGAACCGTTCATAATTCCTACTCAGGCTTCGATGACAGCTATTTTTTTTGTAGCATTAACTGGCTTTATTTCTACACTATTTCTTGTTCTTGCCGTGAAACTTGAAAATGCTACTATAGTCAATCTCATAGGAAATATGGATGTAGTTTATGCATTTGTTTTACAGTTTATTTTTTTTGGTATTAAACCTACCATTTGGGCTATAGCAGGTGCGATTTGCACTGTGAGTACAACTACAATTATTGTTTTACGTAGATGGAAAAAGGTTTCTCCATAAATTGAGTTAATTTGTGAAATTAGCAATATATATTAACTTTAATTATGAAATTTTAAAAATGGTATTTTGATTTTAAAACTTACGAGTTTATCAATTGTCCAAATTTAACAAGTAAATTTGTAAAAAATATATTAAACTAATAAAAATATAAATCATAAATATGCCTTTTGATGAGAAACCCTTATCATAATCTTTATTAAAATTTGGTATTTTTCGCACAATCTTTTTTCCAGATATAAGTGTAAACCTTTCGGTGGTTAACCGCCTTGGGATTTTAAGGAAAATGGGAAAGTTTCATTTTTTTAATCCGGCGAACATTGAAATAGATGCGTTAATTAAATAAATATGCACCAAAAGTTACCATTCAAATATATTTTTCTGATAAGAAAAGTTTTAGCCAGGAAAATATAAACAAAATTTAATTTGTTGCCACAGGCAATGTGGCTGCGATCGCAAAAACACAATTTTTTTTTTTTTTTTATGAGTTTAAAATGTTTCAGTGAAGAACGAAATACAGAAATTATACAAAGCAAGATAATGCTAATGATAATTGAATTTGTGCGAGTTTTGTGCTAAAGATGATAAATAAATTCCCAGAAATGCTTTGAACTTTCGCTGCTCGTATCGACTTTCTTAACTGCATGTTTACGCTCTTCCGCTCACGTTTTACTTTTTCTTAGGTTTTACTTAAATTTTCTAATATAGATGGAAAGACGATCTTTCGATTGGATTCCACATAAGAGTTTTTTTTTATAATTTAAGCTTAGTTGTCATTTTGGATGATAGAGTGAGTGCCATAAATTCAAAACTCATCAACTCAGTAATTTATAAGAAACACTTAGGTATAGCGTTTCGGGCTATGTGTCCGAGGGGTGGGGTCACTTCACTAGAACCAAATATCTGGGGGTGAACCATCTGGAGGGAAAATATTAGGAAATCATAGAAAGCACGAAATGACAAGGTAAGTGGCATTAAGAGTATTTCCCACATTATCGAAACTATTAAATTCAACCAATCAATTTCATTATTAGGATGTGTACGCGAACAGAATATGATCAGAAGGGTTTTAAAGTTCCTTAATAGACAAGTCCCAGTTACTCTCTCTAAAGTATATAATTACATCTAGTTTGAGTATTATTATCATACTAGCTGTATACCGATATATCATTGTTTAAAACCAGCCAATGAAAATCTTTAAAGCATCGATATAGTACTCCACTTTACTATTTCTTTTTGAAAAGGTTTATATCGATTTTTACTTCAAATTTGCTCAGTCGATCAATCAAAATAATTTATTTACCAATAATATTGGTTGGAGGCACTCAATAGTCTAAGGCTGAGCGAAGTAGTGCCACCAAAATAAATAGAATTACTTTCAAAACAATATTAACGTTGAAAAATAATTTATGAGTACTAAAGTGTACATCTAGATATTAACAGAAATTAACAAATATGTAAAAAGGGGTTTTTAAATTTAAATCGAATATAATCTATACCACGGTTCTTCGTACAAAAAGATTGTTAATAGCATCGAGTGAATTGTTCTATTCTGCAATACAGTGATTTTAAATTGAGAACTGACAATATTTTTTGCTTTGGAAAGTGGAAACCACAAGCTTTCCATTAACAGCGCACCGTGTTTCACATTTATGAGTTTCATCAGATTTCCTGAAAAAAAATTCATAGCGGCAAAGGGATATTTTCAGTAAAAGAGTCAAAAACAAGCATCACATTTTAAAATTTTAATTGAACAATGAAATCTATGAAAACGTAGACGAATAAATTTGTTTGTCGTTTCAGATCGGAAAGTTTGAAAGTTGATTATTCGCTTAGAAGACCGTTGAATTGAGAGTAATTTATGAACTTTAGAACTACCTGTTTGACCCCAAACCTGAAAGCAGTAGCTAATGTGGTATGCAAAAATAGAAATATAGAAATTTCTGAGTGTAGATTTATCGACATAATAGCGCACTTTTCATAACATGTTTGGCTCTGTTCAATTTTTTACTCAGTTCTTTTGTGTGACATGTCCACAAAGTATTTCCATCGATTAAAACCTCTAAATATTTGATATACGAGGTAGGAAAACTAAGTTTACCATTAACTTCAATCATAACCTCATCACTTTTTATGTTATTTCTATTGCTTTTAAAAATAAAAAAATTTAAAGCTATATAATTTGCATTAAGCCAGTCAGTTAATTTACGAAGGTCTTAGTTGACATTCTTACTGACAGCCTTTAAAGATTTATTTACATATAACAAGTTAGTATCGTCAGCATCAATTATATAGATCAAGAACAACAGAGGCCCTTAAACCGAACCTTGTGGAGTACCGCAATGTTAGTGATCGATGCGACAATTTAAACCCTTTATAGAAACCTATTGTTTACGTTCAAATAGATAGAAACTAAACCATTTTTAGCACTGCCACGGATTTGAAACCGGAACTTTACGGTTGGGAGTCAGATGTCTTACCAACTGAGCTATCATGTTACGAAACTGAGCTATCCGGGTGCAAAGTTATTTACAAAAATAAAGGCAGTTGCAAAGACGGTTAGAAACATTTAAAAACCGATATAAATGCGAATATAGAGTTTTTCAAGAACTTTGCTAATATTTGAGGGCAGAGATATTGGATGGCAATGATTGCAGTCTAGTTTTTAAGCTTATCTCAGATAGAGATATAACACTGAAGAAACTTTAAGAATACTTTAAGAAGTACTGTTCGCACCAGATGCTTTCACAATTTTTAATTTTGAAATTACCAAGGACATTTTGGAGCTGAGTGTAGGTGAAATGAAAAAGCTTATAAAATTAGGATTTTTGATGTATTTACGGAAACTAATATTAGAATTGTGAATTTTAGATTGGATATCTTGGAAAACTGAAATAAAATAAGAAAGTTTTATATAATATATTATATTTTATAAACTTAGTACATATTTTTAGCATTATATGAGAAATGTTTTTTATAATAAAACCTCTTTGGTTAATTTAATTAATTTAACAAGTAAATTTCGATAAAGGTTGGGTTGAAATTTGATCGTACTTTTATTTTCAATATCCTTAGCTCTTAAAAATTATGCATAAATATTATTACGCTTTTTAATCGATACTAGAATGCCTTTCGTTAACCATGGTTTAAGCAAATGTTTAAAGTCTTTTATACTCATTTTTTTAAATGGTGTACTTTGTTCATTTCACAGCTTGTAAAAGATAATCAACTTTCTTACACAACAACTCTAATGGCTTATAAATTGAAGTTGTATTTTGTTTATTTCAAGGCTTGTAAAAGATGAAAGTTTTATTTTTAGTAAATCGTTTTAATGAATTGTATTTTTTATAAAATTTTGTTTTGATTGATGTATGATTACAATGGTGAGATATGTTTTTATTGGTGGTTGGTGTATGATTGCAATGGTACAGGGTGGTTTAAATCTTTGTATATTATAGGATGTTGTGGAATTTGTTGACATAATGAATGTTGTGATAAAATATGCTTATGTTTTGTGTGCTTGTTATATATGCTTATAGTTTTAGTTTTTTTAAATATTTTATGTTTAGATACAGCTTGTTGTTAGAAAAAAATACAACAATATTACATTGTTCTTTGGTGGCTTAATGGTGAAACTGTATATATAATGGTACAAAGATTCTAGATAGTTAATCCCACAGTTGTTTAACGACTTACATTCAAAAATTTAAAATTGGTTAAGTACTCAGTGTTTTTACAATTATTTTAAGTTTATTGCTCGCTTTGAGCAAACACTCAAGAGTGATGTATTGTTAATAAAGTGAAATTCAGTTAACTATAAACTTATGGTTTTTTAAAAAGTGATATACACATTTTAACTTTTCAATCTAACCCAGGCTAGCATGGAAAATTTACGTAAAGCTGTATAAGAAGAAGAAGAAGACATTTTAAAATAAATTACGGACCTAAGGGCTGTATCTTTATTTTGCGTTTTTTTTTTTTTTTTTTTTTGATACCTTTAGAATAAAAAGTATTTTTTATCATTGTTGCTTCCATTGATCTCTGATGAATTTTAGTTAGAATATAAATAGTTGGTAAAATCTTTTTCATAAAATTGGTATCAGAATTGCATTTTTCACCATTACATTATCACACCCCATTTTCACCATCACATTATCACACCCCATTTTCACCGCTACATTGTCACACCCAATTTTTCACCATTATATTATTACACCCCATTTTTGCCATTGCATTATCACACTCCATTAAAAATTTCGTTTTGAAATCCATTCATGGCTTTTTATTTTTTTGTTTTTTTTTTTTAATTTTGAACATAGTTAGATATAGTTAGAGTACCAGAGGTTTTTTTTTTACCAATATTGCTTCCCATCAAAAACATTTTTAGTCGGCCCTTGATTCAAATATGTTTAAATATAATTTATTCACAGTATTTTTTTTTTTTTTTTTTATCTGTTTAATATTTTTTTATTCGTTTTAACGAAGACCATAGAGTGCGTTATATGTTATCAGAAACTTGTTATTTTGGTACTGGATTAAAATTTTTAATCTTTCAACCATTTAAATTTTTTTTTGAATTTGGTCTGAGAAATTGAAACCGGAAAATTATTTTTCATCAGTTCAGATTCTTGGAGTAGATTTCAAGATGAGGGTTAGTTAAATTTTATTATAATCCATTTATTGGATTTTTTTTTTTTTTTTCTAATATTTGAGGAACACAGATAGTCCTTAGATTTTACATAATTTTTTTTGATCATTTTGATTTAAAATTTCACAAATGATTAATCAATTTATCTTTATATATTTGCTATAAAATATATAGAGACAAGGTAAAACCATGGAAGAATCAAGTAACATAATAGCTAGATTACGGCAAACTGACTTTAATATAGCAAATGAAAAGAAACTTCTAGAGCATCCGCTGATTAAAGCTACAGAAAATGGAACTTTGCTTCAGGAGCATCTCGGTAACTTGATATGTGAGCAATATACAATTATTCAAATTGTTCAAAAGTCATTGGAGATAATGGAAGAAAGAAGCAAACGAAAAAATCTCGTAGAATGTCAAAAGTTTTTTCAGCTGCTTGTAGATTCAGAAAAGCAAGTCAGCGCTCTATTGCTCAAAATGGGAAAATGGTTAAAATTAAATTTAACAGACTTAGAGTCATACAAATGCAAGATGGCGGCACAAGCATATCCGTCATATTTAGCAAGATGTGCTGTTCACGAGCCTGTTTCCTATGTAGTAGCTGCTTGTGCTGTCAACTTTCCCACTTTTGCAAGAATTTGCGCAAAGCTGCACAACATATTGCTATCATCTAAGTCATTTGGAAAAGTTGCAGATTCAGATATTGAATTTCTCAAATTTTTTGCTACCTCAATTGAGGGATTAGATGAAATAGCATTAAAATGCATACAGGAAGATGAAGTAGAGTATAATTGGAAGCTTGAAACTGTTGTGCGATTAATACAGGAAGCAGAGGTGCTCTTTTGGGATTCTATATACAGTGTATAAAATTACTTTAATACAAAGCCATCTTGATTAATCTTGAAGTCAAAATAATAAAAAAATCATTTAGAACAATTGAAGAAATTTTATCAAATTTTTTACTTATAGAGAATTTGCTGGCCCATAGAACAAGAAATCAAGTTTTACACTAACAAGAAATCACCCAGAATGATATGTGAATTTGTTAATCACAAAATTAGACCAAGATAAAGTGAGCATATTTTCATATTTTCTGAAATAAATTTCAAACATGCTGTGCAGTTGTTTCTTATCATAAAGTTTTTCATTTGTAGGGTTACTAAATTTTTTTTCTTTTTTTTTTTTTTTTTTGTTTTGTTTCAAGTTTCAACCTTTCATTTATTTTGCATGTTTTTAAATAAATGCTATGAGAATAACTCATTTGAATAAACTCAACATAATTATCAAAATTATTTTATCTGATATGCAATGAAACTTTTGAGAAAAACCTTTCATATAAATTTGGTTCTTGATCAATTAAACATAGTGTTAGTTATGGATGCTTATTGTTACATTTTTATATCTTCGTTTTGTGAAATGTATCTTCAGTTTATATATCTTCATTTTTTATTCAAATTTTGTATTAAATTATTATAAGGCAGACTTTTATTGGTTTTTATTTTATATTTTTAAATATTTTGAATTTAACAGATATGTATTTTATTTCTAATATTCTATGGCTATTTTTAAATTAAAATACGTCAAACAAGATCACGTTCTTTTATTTGTTTTGGATAATATAAAAAAAAAAACAATTCCTTAAAATGCCAGTGACGCTTTTAAGATATCATTTTATAATTCCGAGTTAGAATTTTTAAATTTTATTTTTGTTTTTAATTTCATTTTTTTATTCAAACTTGTATTCTTCAGTGTTTATAAAATTTTTAACAAAAATCATGCTTTGTTTTCTTATTTTCACCACACTAACCTGAAATTAAGTTTTGCTATTAATTTGAATTTTTTTTCCCAAAACCAACTTGAAGTTCTTTTCTGTAGTGTTATATTCTCACTTATTATTATCTCACTTATTAATTCAATTGACTAGAATTAATAAATTAATTCATCGTTAAAACTTTGTGAGCTAAATCAAAAAACGTAATTGTCCCCAGATAGCTCAGTCGATAGAGCATTTGATTCCTAACCGCATCTTGGGGTTCAAATCCGGATACCGTCCACTCAGTATCATTTCAACTGGGTAACTTTGAGTATTTAACTCTTCTTTAGCTTCCTCCTTATAAGTGACTTCTTGCCTTACATGAAGCAACTTATAAAAAAACAAATAAATAAAAATGCGAAGATAATAAAAACACATTTGCAACATCTTCATTGTTTGTTCATGAAATCAGAGTAATAATCAAATATTTCGAAGGAATTCAATGTAACGCTTTTGACGTAGGATTAACATCTAACTCTCAATCAACTTCACCTGGCAAATATACGGGTTTGTAAAATTAAATAGAAATAGAATTTTATACAAAAAATTTTTAACTTAAAATTGTAGAGAATTTCTTAACATTAGTATTATATTTCTGACCATTCATTTATTGTAAGCTCATTAAATGAGAAATCAAATCACTACCAAGAAATAGGCCGAAATGGTATATGAGTGCCCTGGGTGATAGTATATGAGTGCCCTGGGTGAAAAAAATTTTTGTAGACAATTGTTTGCAAAATTTAGCCTTTTTTTTTAGCAAATCGTTAGCAAATTTTTGATGAAAAAATGAAGTAATTCTATTGAAGCATTACCGATATCTGATCACCTACTAAAGTTTCCAACTGAAAATTTGCTTCATAGATATTTTCACCTTTGCCAAGAACAAAAAGCTAAACTCTGTTTATCTTTGTCAATTATTTACTGATAAGAACAGGAATTTAAAGAAGGTTGGGAGTATCTATTAATGTATTAGTCCAAGTATATAGATTAATCAATTTATCTTTTTCTTTTTGCTTAGTAATAAAATAAAAACATGTCTCCATTTTTCCCAAATTATGTATATATTTCAAGTAAAAGATAGAAGTTGTATTTTGTTCATTTCAAAGCCTGTAAAAGATGAAAGTTGAATTTTTTTTCATTTCAAGCAAAAGATGGAGGTTGAGTTTTGTTCATTTCAATTAAAATTATCAAAGTGAACTTTGTTCTATCCAACTAAAAGATGGAAGTTGTATTTTGTTCTATCCAACTAAAAGATGGAAGTTATATTTTGTTCATTCCAACTAAAAGATAGAAGTTGTATTTTGTTCTATCCAACTAAAAGATGCAAGTTGTATTTTGTTCTATCCAACTAAAAGATGGAAGTTGTATTTTGTTCTATCCAACTAAAAGATGGAAGTTGTATTTTGTTCCATCCAACTAAAAGATGGAAGTTGTATTTTGTTCATTCCAACTAAAAGATGGAAGTTGTATTTTGTTTATTTAATGTAAAAGATTTAATGGTGTATGTTTTTCGAGTAACTTGTTAAAATGGAAAATAGATTAATACTATTTTCGGTATTATGATTTCTAATATTTAAAGTGATGTGCCAAGTCAATATTTAAGAGATCAGTTTAAAAATTTTCTAGTTTTTAGTACTTCTTCAAAAAATATTATATTTTATAGGAACAAACCTTTGATTCGTTCCAGGAAATATCAGAAAGTTGTGGTAAATGGTCAGATCAATATCTAAACATAAGGAAGTTAAATCAAATGAAACGATTTTTTTTATCTACACAGTTTGAAAAAATGTTATCGGTAAAGGTTTTAGATCTTTTTGTTGAGAGAAGGTGTGAGATTGAAAAAATTTAAGTTGTTGTTATCGGAACAGCATTTCAAAAGATCTATGTTGAAATCAAAGAGAATTACAGATTTTTTTCAGAGGAAATTTTAGAAAAAAGAAGAGCAGCAAAATCAATGCTGAATTCTTCAACGCACATACACGGGTGCCTTTAAATGTAACCAGTTATAATGTTAGATTTGTTTGGATTGCAAATTTTTACTAAAGCTGACTTTAAAAACAGTTTTTTTGCAAATTAATAAATCTATTTAAAAAACCAATAGATCAAATTTTTTAGACGCTATTAGAAGGAGATTCAAGGAATTTCCAAAAAAATTGTTACCGATTTGAAGGTAATTAAAAACAATGCTGTTATTGTTCTTCAAGCAAAAATTGAAATAACTTTTTTTGATTTTTTATTTCTTTTGTTTTTCAGAGATTAAGCCTAGAAAAGTTAATAAAAATAAATAGTAGGTAAAGTAAGTTACTTAAAAGAAGGAAAAGAAAAATGAAAAACAAAGTCCAAAATAGTTAAGTTAAATTTTATATCTTTATGTGCATTTTTATATTTTTTTTGTTAGTGTTGCGAGTTTTGTATATAAAGGTATTCATATGTGTTTTTAACAAATGTATTGATCAGAGCATTTCAAGGAAGATATTGAGTAAGAATGTCTGATAAGACAAGGTTATGTTTTTTATGAGATAATCTTTGATTGTAAAATCATCAAAAATGTGGATCCAAATTTATTTCGATATGTTTAGAGCAATGCTCTAGATGTACGATATATCTAGATATATGCTTATCTTGAATAAGAACACTAATATGTGGTTTTTGTGCGTTTTTTAATGCAAAGTTTGAGTTGGGCACTTGGAAACTTCTCATCTTTATGTTTATGCTGAGTGAAATTCAAATCGGTAAATTGCAGATTGATATAAATTAGTTAAAAGGTAAAACACCTAGAGATAAAAATATATAAATCTAATCAATAGAGATAAATTAATAAAAATGTGAAAAAATTTAAAAAAATTCAATAAATATTCAAAACGGTGCTATGTGAATTCCTATCTGGAAAACACCCACACTGAAAATTCCCACCTAGATAACTCTCATTCGGTGAATTCCATCAGGTAAATTCTTATCTGGTTAACTTCTATTTAAGTCAATTCCTATCAATGTAAGCTAATGTTCTCAACATGTTATATCCGCATGATTTAACCGAAAATATTTTGTGTGGGGATTATGAACACTGATTGTAAGAAATTGGTATATTTCTGAACCCATAATTAAAACAAGGAAACATTCAAACTTTTATGGAACGTTTTAAAAGAATAACTGACGGCGTGGCCAAAAAGAGTATTTAAATAGCCTCCTATGTTTGATTAACATCTTTTTTTATTAAAAATTGCAGCAGTTTCATTTTAAACTCATTTACCCAAATTTTAAATCTTTCAACCATGTATATGTTTTCAGATGACTTAAAAATCAATCTTTTTTTTTTTACAAATAGGAAACAAAACTGAAGCAAAAGATTAGAGACCAATTCTGTAAAATAACGTCTTCTGCTTGGAATCGGAAAATTTTTTACGGAATGTTTGAAGTTTTGTTACATTATATTACGCATTTCCTTGGTTTAACTTTAAACCAAGAAAACTCTACGTATAAACCATACTTTAAGGAAATCCCCCAAGAATCAGAAAATATTGCCACTGTCAATCGAACAGCCTATATCAAACTTATCTGAAAATGAAATCATTTTTCAAGAAAGCATATTAATGGACTCCTTAACAAAAGGACTGAGCTGATTTCAAAATGTGGGCACAGAATAAATCCCATAATTACCTATGAATAATTTATGATTTGCAACTCATGAATTATTCATAAATTTCAAATTATTTAGTATTCAAAGTCTCACTTTATGTTCTGTAAGTG
>JAUZNK010072673.1:0-13889 GCA_035046665.1 Euphysa ruthae | reverse complement strand
CTATGTTTTAAATAAAATTAATTCCAAACTTAGATTTTTATATAGAAAACAATCTTTCTTAGCACCAGCCTTAAAGCGTGCTCTGTGCAATACTCTGATCCAACCTCATTTTGACTATGCGTGTTCTGCCTGGTATCCTGGTATTCAGGCCTCAACGAATCATTTAAAATCAGTTTGAAAGGTTCACAAAATAAATGTATACGATTTTGTTTAAATATGAATAGTCGTGCCAATATTGGTACCGAGCAGTATAGCGCCATAAATTGGCTGCCTGTTGATATGAGGGTTAATCAGGGTATTGCTGCACATGCATTTAAACTCAGCAGTAGACCCATTTTAAATTGCATGTCTGAAATCTTTAAATTTTCTGAAAATAGAAAAATCCCGCTAAGCAACAACCCTCTAAGCTAGATACACCCTTGAGAAGATCTACCATGGGAGAATATTGTCTGTCATCAAAAGATGCCTTTATATGGAACAGGCTTTCTAATGAAATAAAATCAACCACACACTATAACGTATTTAAACATAAGATCAAGGAGGCATTTTTTACCTCTCTGGATATAATTCTGTATAACGGGACCACAATGGAAATGTTGTGACAGACAATTTTTGTGCCTATCCTTGCCACCATTTGTTTTTATCTTAATATTTTATTTTTATTTTATCATTATTTTTTTTTGTTTTCTGTTGTCTTGTAATTTTCATAGTTAGTGTACATTTGTTTGTGGCAGAATAAATACTTACTTACTTACCCTACTTTAGAGGATTATTACTTTATTATAGCTTGAGCCGTGGATTCGTAATGGAAGTCCTTATGTCAGTAACATTCAGCCTGGAGAGTAAAAACCAAACAAATTTTAACAAATCCCTAGTAACATTAACAGAAAATTTTACATGCCCTCCTAGTTGGGTCAACAAAATTGCAAATCTACCTTTTGGCCAAAAGTTCGTGAAGTGGTTTCCTAAGGCATTTAAAGAACAGTTAGAACCGTTTATCTCTACGGCCCTTGGAGTTGTTGAAGGAAGAAGGAAGGGGTCCATACCAACAGAGGTTTAGTTTTTCACTTCATCCAGTGTTTTTTCTATTTGTATGATATTGAATCAATACCACATATTTTTTTTTCGATCGTTATTAAAAGCATTATAAAATAAATTATTAGCAAAATGGTTATTGGCTAGTCGAAATAAGCCGTCACTTTCAAAACCGCAATTTAAAATTAGGTTACTGCTGCTCTTCAGTGTCAAATTAGCGGTTTTTTTGATTGCTGGAATAATTTAACTGTTCAAGAATCAATTAACTTTATTTCTGCTTGATATTAGTAAGCTAAAAAAACAAGCAATTTTATTAGCTTTAGACTGTCATAATTTAATATTTTACAAAAATTGAAATTTTTTAAGCCTAAATTTAAATAAATAAATTCAAAAAAAAGATTCCTTCGTGATGAAGATGCAGTTCCATGTTATTTCTTTTGTTTAAACTCAAATTCTTAAATCTTACTTTCTAAATTTATAATTTTAAATTTGTTACGCTATTTTCCTTTATCAAATCAAAAGCAAAATTATACACTTATAAAATTTTGAGAAATAAAAGATCTTTGTGAAGAATATTTTCAATCACAAAGTATTGTTAAAGAGTAATTTGATGGGAAACAAGCTATGATTGATAATGGAGCGATGATTATATTTATTGATTTTTTGTGATAGAAGGGCTTAAAATTTCCTCTAAAATACTAAAATCTGCAGCTCTAAGGACTAAAATTAAATGTAAGTTTCACTCTCTGGGAATGCAACACTCACAATAAGGTTAGGGTTCAAATTTCACAAAAAAATATTTTCAAATGGTTTGACTTGCTATAGCAGTGGCTATAGCAGCAGTAACAGTAATAGGCAACAGTAGCAGTACTAGTAGTAAAAAAAATAGCAGTAGCAGAATATATAACAGCAGATGGGTCAGTGGAAGTAGCAGTAGTAGTAGATAAAAAAGCGGTAGTAAAATTAACAAATAACAATAGCAGTACAATTAGAAATAAAAAGAACTTCTGTTTTTTTCCCTTACCTTTGTTGGGAGTTGTTCCTGCTGCATAACAACTCAATTTTTCACTTAGGCAGTAGTACGGATTGCTTCTGTCCAAAATGTTTTATAAAGTTTTGCATATCGAACTATTCAGAGGCCACTTCTTATAGTGTTCTGTTCATTCTTTCTTTAACATCGTTCTGCTGAGGCGAGCATGTTACAGTTGTTTCGTCGTGATGAATAATTTTCTTCATCAGTAGATACTTAAACACTTTAGAGGTGTATTTTCTACGATCACCTGTTTGTAGATACTGTTTTCCATTCCTTAAACTTCTCAATGATTTCAAAAGTTTAAATGTCATTAAAAAAAATTTTTTTTGGCTCCTTCTAGACTTGGCGTTTTTAATGAACCTGCTTTGCCACCATAAACGAATTGTGGTTTTTGAGTAGATTGGATTTTTTCCACTGGTTTAAATGGCTTTCGGCATACTTTACCAGTTCGAGATATCCCAAAACCTTAATGAGGTCTTTGGATATCATAATGCTCTGTAAGTTATCATTTAGGTGATCCATCTTTTGATACCATTAATCATGCTTGATGCTATCATAAGCTACTCTTGCTTGGTCTTTTGGTCATTTATATCTTAATCCTGCAGTCAAATTGATACATGCCACCAACTACTACACTCTACCTCGTCCAATCATTTTTTTTTTAGAATTCTTAACCCAGCATAGTGTATGTTATATATGTAAAATCGTTTGTGACTTTTCGAACGCTGAAACAGAATGTATTATATCTTTGGTATGTAGAGGACTTCTGTAAAATCTGATTTTCGGTTTTAGTATTTAAAGCCACTATAAATTTCATTAGTTCACTGTCGTATGCATCAACAGTTCGACCATCAACCAGTGCGACAAGCTCAGGGTTGGCAAGTTCATAACTAACGATTAGATCTCATGTGTTGAGAGGCACCAGAACCAATAACTGAGCGATTGTTTTCTTTAGCAATAAATTGCGTAGCAAATGAATTTTCATCGAACCCTTCAAAATTATCTGCATCTGCTGGAGCTGCATTGTGCTTTAATTGCTTATTTGGTTTTCTTGATTTACTTGTTTTCTATTTTTTCCATCTTTAGCTCTGTAGACATGTTCGGCTTATATATTCTTCTTGCTGGCATTTATAACACTTGATCAGTTCTTCGCTTTAGTTGTCATGCTACAAAGCAGGTTCTTTTTTATCAAAATCAGTTTCCCTAGATCTGTTTCTTTTAGTTTGAGAAAATTTTTCTTTTTTCTTGACAAGAGCTTGCTGCGCATAAGACAAATTAAGTTTACCTCTTTTGGCAGCAAGTACAGTTACCATAATGTTGTAGTTCATTAAAAGGCTGAAAAACGAACACCGATATTTCTGGTATCGATACATTCATAGCAATCAGCTCATCGATCTTCTTTTTTATTTCGTAAGTGATCTTCAATAAACTTATTATCTCTCATTTTCTGAGCAAAAAAACAGTTTCAAAACAATATTTGGCCGAGAAAACGTTCTTGGCATTCAGTGATTAGATTTAAAAGTTCAAACTTAACTCATGTTATCAAAAGTACTTTGGCATTTTTTTCTTTTTTGTAAAACACTATTTAATCAACTTGGTTGCTGTCTTTTGGTCTACTTTTAGAAACATTTGCATGACGCCATAGATCTTTTGCTTCTAATATGGTTTTCCTGTAATTTTTCCAGACTTTCCAGTATGTTTATGATGAATTGGTTTTTACTAACCATTGCTTTTTTTTTTTTCGTTATATTTGCCGTGAGAGTCATTAAATATAAAAAACATAGTAGCTATAAATTTCCCAGTTAGTAATCTGGGCCCAGAATCTATTGATATCCAATATCAAGTCGAGATTCCGCTAAGCTTTGATAGATTTCATTAGCCCGTAGCAATACAGTAATAGCAGCAAAATCTAACACCAATATAATAGTTCTTCAAAAAAAAAAACTTAACAAATTCTTCAAACATGTGTCAAAGCATAGCTTAATCTAATAATATGACCATGTTTGTACCCTATACACATTCATCATTTATGATTTAGAATTTTCTTGAACATATTATCAGTGAAAACAGCACCTACTAGAAAAATCTAAACATTCACTCATTATAACACTGTTTACACTGGAACTATCAAGTGCTTAAATGATAATAAGGTGAAGCATAGGCAGTAGCAGTTCAATTTGCAGTGGCGGTAGCACTAACAGCAGCAATTTTTTTTCATGATACATAAATATATCACGAATTTGGGAAAAAAGGATGAGGACAAAATACGCCATCTAAATTCTGTTATAATATGTTGCACTAAATTAGATAGTAAACACAGTCATCAATCGGGTCCGTAGTTCGGTGCCTTAGACTACTGCGCCGTCCAAAGCAGCTATAGAAGTTGCTGCAGAATAAGCAGTTGAAGTTGTAATATTAGTGGCTCCGGTAGTGGTATTTACAGTGACAACAGCAATGGCAGAAGCAGTAGGAGAAGCGTGGCAGTCGCAATATAAATAGCAGCAGCTACAGCAGCGGTAATAGCAGTTGCTGTAGCAACAGTTGCAGTACTTACCAGAAAATTAAATATCTTTTTAAAACTGGTAAGCTTTTTGTGTGTTTGGAATTAGTGAAATAAAAAAACCTCTTCTTTATGAGCTTCGTCCTAAATCAGCCTGCTAAATTGGCTATCTGCTTTGAACATTGCGGAGACAAGGTAATATGACGATCAATTTCCTAGGCAAAAGGTTAACCTGTATCATAGTTTATGTTTAACCTTGCATTCTGCTAATATATTCGTTACTGAATTCTCTTTGTTTCTCTAATGACTATAAACAGAATAGAACACAGGTAGAACACACAACCAGGATATTATTATGGAACCAAATTCTTTTGAAATTTGCACCAACCTTAAATGTAAGGCTCAATTATGAGCGGATTTATCATAAACCAAGAATGCAAAATTTTCTATGAAATTATTTACTTTTTATTCGTTTGAAAAGTTTCTATGGTTGATTGACTGAGTCGTCATGAATTTATAAATAAGTTAGAGCAGGTGTTTTAAACACTTACCACATGAGTATTGCCAACATGAGTACAACCAATAAACCTTAATTATATAATTTGGATGTGAAATAGATAGAATAACGCACTCTTGGAAAAATTGCAAAGCAGGAAAAAAATGTAAGAAAATATATTTGTCTGAGCCATTCCAGAAAAAAAAAAAAAAATAATAATTTGAAATTTTCACTTTTAATAGTAAAAACTCTATTGCTTTTTTTTTTGACCAGTTGTTTCTGGCCTCCTCATTCAAAACTGAGTAAATTATCTTAAAACCTTGGCTCTTACATAATACAGTTTTTAAAAATTTTTATGCTTTTTGGAAAAACTCATAAACTATTTTTTTTTTTTAATTCTTGGTAATTTTAATTATATTAAACTTTTATAGGATATACTGCAAGTACTGTTAGATGTCCAAGCAGCTGGGAAAGATAAAAATGGTAACGAACTTACTGACGAAGATATTCTTGCACAAGGTATCGTGGTTTTAACAGCAGTTCAAAAAGCAACCTCTACTACATTAGCGGCAATACTTTACTTACTTGCCAAGTATCCTAAAATACAACAGAGATTGCACGAAGAAATTGATGCCACTAAGGATAAAAAGGATTTTCCGACATGGCAACATTTGACTTCAGGGCTTCAGTATATGGAAAAAGTAATTAATGAAGCTATTCGCCTATACCCTTCAGGTGAAATATCTATTAAAAATGGAATTTATATCATGTTATGTAAATAATTAGGAGCTATTTTTATTTCAGTCATTTTTATATTTCTAGCATACCTTTAAAATAAAATTTTCATTCCGTTTTTATATGCAGTTTTTAAGCTGACGATGAAATTTTCAGCTCTTTAGACATCAGGCTTATGTAGGAAAACCGTATCAACATTTACCATCGCCTGTATTAGAAAGATGCTTATTTTGGTGGGTAGAAATTAGGTTTAATTTAACGACAAGAAATGGTTAAAACGCCAAGTTGGTGTTGTTATTAAAAACCTCTATTTAAAGGAAAATTTATAAGAAAAGGTAAATCGCGAACAATCTCACATAATTTTATTACCAAGAAATCTAGTTGGCTATAGTAAGTAAATTTCACTCAGCAAATTACTTTTTTAGGTCGAAGAACTGTTTTCCTGTAATGTACTTCACTATAAACTGTTTTCCTGTATTCTATTTCATTATAATCCTGTTTTCCTGTAATTTTTTCACTATAAACTTGTTTTCCTGTAATCTATTTTACTCTAAACCTGTTTTTCTATAACCTTCTTCACTATAAACCTGTTTTCCTTTAATTTACTTCACTATAAACCTGTTTTCCTGTAATCTGCTTCATTATAAACCTGTTTTCCTGTAACATACTTCACTAAAAACGTTTCTTTTTTTTTTTCATTGGCTTTACTAGAAATGTGTTTATATTTTATTTTATTTATTTGTTTTTTTTTTTTTTTTCTTTTTTTTTTTTTTTGATGTGGTTGAAGTATTGCCTGTTTAAACTTTAATACAACCTGATTTTTTGTTTTTGAGAAAAAAAAAATAGAAAGCCGGTTTATGAAACAGCAAGGTTAAATAGAAAAATTTGTTTTCGCAGAAAATAAAGGGAATGAGTGTGCAGTAGGGAAACTATAACAGTCTTTTTTTCATTCCAGTTTTTTAAGGAGAAATATTTTAAAACATTATTATTCTCTTTTTTTTTTTTTAACTTTTTCTGAGACTACAATGTTTGTGCATATTTTTTTGTCGTTATTAAAAAAGATATTTGTGATAATTCGGTTATTCGAAAGATTTTTAGGTTCATAAACATCACAGAGAAATACAGGCTTTGTAGAGTTGCATAAAATATGCTTTGCAGCTTTCCGTGGTAGTATTTTTGATTCCAGGAAAACTTAAACTCAGCAAAAAAATACATAGTCAACTAGGTTAATTGATAGAATTATTAACGCACCTCTAGTGAGAATTTCTATATTCTTAAAATCATGATTAAAGTCAGAAGATTTCTTGTCACTTATAACATCACATTAGTTATTGATCATATTTTTATACAGTTTTTTGGCAGCATATCCAGAAATATGAGTAGCGACCTCTCGGCTATCAGTTGATAAAATAAGATATTCAGTGCTTTCAAATAAAAGTGTGATACTTGATAGAAGAACCCCCAACACCTCTCTTTCTATTTCAGGATTTTAAGTAGTATTATGGAAGAGCGAAAAACCAAAAATATCTTGTTTGAACAGAATTTTTCATTTCTATTATTCGTTCAGAGCAGTTCATATCTTTTAAGTCAACTAAAAATCTACCCCCAAACATCTGTCTATATTGACCAAAACGTCTTTTAATGGGGGTCACTTTGACAACGTGATGTATAAACAAACTGATGTCTTTCATTTAATTAAACTTGAGTCAGGGAAGTGTGGTCCTTCAAAGTGCGAGAAAATGTATCACTAGTTTGTTTAGAAAGAGTGAATTTCTAACTAGCTCTTTGCTGATTTCACAAGTCGATCCAATCGGCTAAAGCTAGAAGAAGTTTTGGTTTGTGGTCACCAGATTTTGCAGTATTACTTAAGAAATTTTTTGATTTTTTTTTCGCGTTTAGCATTTGAAATGGCCCACCATTTTTGAATAAGGCTTCAAACAGATGCTGCACTTGATTGGTTTGAAAAATATTGATGGTTGTCTCATAAAAACAAACAAGAGCCCTAACAGCATCTTTTTTACAGTTTCCTAGATGAAATACTTTTCATGTTAACTTTTGAGTTTTTTAAAGGTTGCCCTCTAGTAAAGCGTCCTTTTCAAAAGTATCATGTAATAACTTCCGTCGAGTTTCACCACCTGTCATTGAAATATTGTCAAAAAATTTGTCAAAATTAAGCAAAAGAAACAGGAAGAATTTATTGTTTAGCAAATTGTTTCGAATGCAATAATTGCACTGTATCAATAGCATACAATAAATGAAATGCAATACTCCATACAATACAGATGAATGTCATCATATGTACCAATAAAATATCCGCCAGGAAACTCTCCGCATTTTTGTAAATAAATTTCATCAAACAGCAATATGATGTGACTCAATATTCCTTTCATTCTCTAGATCTTTTTCGATGCATGCATAGCGTCTATATTTCCTCTACTGAACTTTCTCAATAAAGAAAATGAGAGTAATGGAAGTTCTTCAAGAAGCATTTCGTATGATTGATAGGAAGTGCATCGTAAAAGCATTGCATATCTGGTTACAGACGGAGAATATAAATTTTACTATATTTATGTAAATGTAGTTCCTCAAACATATTTAATTTTTTTGCGTGTGACTTGATATGTAGTTAGTTTGCTATAAATTTCACAACTTGCTTTTTCTGTTAAGCTGACAGTTACTCGACTACCGGAACCAATTTGGCATGAGTATGGCTGATCCTTTGTAAAATAACTTAACACGCAGGTCCTTATCGACGTTTATAACATGAATAGTTATTGGAATACTAAGCTCGAGCTCTGTTTTTTAATAAAGGACAACATCTTTGTTTTTTGTAAAGTTGATCCTCGAGGATCTTTACATTTATTGAGCGTTGAAAAGTCGGTAACCCATTCTGCATTCAAAAATTTATTCACCTCATCTTTTTCAAAAGCTCGTTTTAAGGGCGATTTTCGTGAAAAGTGTTGATATGCTAGCAATTAATTGCGATTGGCTCTGCAAAATTTTATCTAACCTGTAGCTTTTGTTTGATTCTCCTTTTTTAAATATTTCTGATCAAAATGTTTTATACATATTACCGATTGTCATTTTCAGATTAAAGTAGATTTTTCACAAACCAGGATTTTTCACAGGACTATTCTATTCTATTCATTCTAAAACCATTTGAGTAAATACAAACACCTGCTGTGCACAATGCATAATGTTTATTTTAAACCCTCGTTTTACGCATTGTCAGCACGAAATTAAATGTATCAATTTTGTTTATGAAAATCAGAAAATAATAGATAATTTTCTCACACAACTTAATCGAAATTACAATTTTTATTAAAAAAACAGAAAAGAGAAATCTAGGTCTTCTAATTTCCTTTCAAAACCAGAACATCAGATCCTATAAGAGTTTAAGTAGGCCATGCTTGAAGCTATCAACCTTGATATAGAAAGCAGTCAATTGAACTGTGTCACTTTAGGGCTAAATATCACATATCTAACTCCATCTGTTTTCTGCGTTCCCTCTTTGAGGACTTCATTAAAAAACCATTTTCTTATAATAGATTCTCATAAACTCTTATTCTCTTATACTAAATAATACCTGATATTTTTTATTATATTTCAGCTTTTATGCTTATGAGAGAATGCACGGAATCTTTGAAAATAGAAAATCTAAAACTGAAAAAAGGTGATGCAATAATTATTCCAACATATTCAATTCATCGGGATCCTAATATATGGAAGAATCCAGATGATTTCGATCCCGATAGATTTGTGTAAGTTGTTTTATTTTATTTTTTTTTTTATAGAAATTAAATTTTTTGTTGCAGATTTCTTTGGCTGCAGATTTTGTGATCAGTTAGAATTCATTAGTAAATACAGCATGTTTTAGAAATACTCTTTGAATAATTACTTGACGGTATAAAGTTGCTGACTTACTGATAATTGGAAAGCGAATCGTTCCTTTACAACTTTTATTTTAACAAGTCGCTTCTTGCAAGGCTTGGAACCACTACTAGGCAAGAAGCTAAAGAGAAGTTAAAACTCCAAACATACAGCACCGAAGTGCTACTCATACGCTGGGTTAGCGATATCCGGATTCGAACCCTTGATCTTGTGGTTGGAAGTCAGATCTCCACTGGCTGAGCTACCTGGGTATCATAACTATAGGTTAACGTGAGTAATTGATCAGAAACTTACTCAAATTTACCTGGAGTTCTTATTGATTATCAGTGTTGTATCTGGGTTTTTTTTAATGCCAATAATGTAAATAAATTTAAATAAATAATGTAATGTAAAGATAGAGGAAAAAAGTTTATTTAAGTTTTTTTGAAATACTGATATCATTATGTGGTTATATACTACTTTTGTATCTTTGTTAAATTAGATGTACACATAGCTTTATAAAATAATAATGGAAATAAATGATTGCTGCTCAAGTATTACTAAATATTAGAATTTTCTCGGAAACGGATTATATTATTTTGTTTACCTTTTTGTTTGCATTAAAAACGTGATTGAGAGCATCTTTGGACCAAAAAGACCGCCAGAAAATTTTTTTGTTGTCTCCAAAATTCTGCATAAATTATTTTGCATTGCATTTAGTATACATCCTTGCAGGTGTACGTCCGTAACTTAACAAAAGCAGCGAAAACAATGAATTAAAACGAACTTTAACTAATCTGAAACCTAAGTCATCTTTCCCTTGAATTGCAGACTTTCTGGTTTTAATTGAATTATTCCAATCAGTTTCAGTTAGTTAATGTTAATTAGTTAAAATTGTTTTCGAATCTATTTTTGTAAGCAACTCACAGAGCAAAAAACCAATTAAAATAGTAAAAAGCAATTCAAAAGAGCAATAGACTGTTTACCAATTTTACAATATCATCGAGGATAACTGATGTCACTAAAATTTTGATTATTATTGGTTAGAAGTATTATTAGCAAACAAAAAATTTTTGGATTTTAGGTTGGTATAAAATCTGATAAACACAGCAAAATGAAATATCCTTCTCATTATAGGATTGAATGGCTTCGGGTTTTTGACTCCAGATACATCTTGACAAGGCCTGTTATTTAGTAGGCCTTCCTATAGCATTTATCTAAAATTTCGGGCTCATGTTTACTATTGTTGGTATAAATATAAAAATTCATTCCAAAGTTTAGTTTTTACTATGACTTTACTTTTTTAAATTTAGTGAAAAACCAAAGAGCTATTCCTTTTTACCTTTTGGTGAAGGACCAAGGAAATGCATCGGAATGAGAATGGCTTTGATAGAATTGAAAGCGATCTTGTCTCGATTATTCCTCAGCTACTCTTTAAGTGTTGATGAACAACAGAGCATAGATATTGGATCAGATGTCACCATACAAGCAATGCTTTCTATTAAGAAGCCTATAATGGTTACTGTAAATAAAAGATGATTCGTCCTCCATACGTTGAAATATAACCATTGACCTTTAATAATGGTAACATAAATATATTCATTTAGAGCACAGCCAGCATTATCTTAAAAATAAAAGGCCAAGGAAAATATATTAGAATTGGAAATGAAATAGTAACTAACAGCAATGCTAATAATAACATTGATTTTTATATATGATGGAATTATTTATTTTTCATGAGGCATATATAAAGGTTCAACAATTAAAATAAAAATAATAAATGCATAATAACATATAATTGGGTAAAGTTCAACAATGCAGATCAAGCTGAATTTAGAAAGATAAAGCTCAAAAGTGGATGCTGTATGAAACACCGCTAAGGAAATCATTCATATTAAGATTGCCAGCATCTTAGTCAGTACATAGATTTTTAATCGCCCTTTTCATTTGTTTAGCTGGCTGCATTCCCACATTAAACTGATATCAAACTATTTTAGTAGTCCAGAAAGTTAGATGGTGGTGTCCAACTAAATTGTAAAGGTGAGAGTTCCACCCTTCACAAACATTATTGGTCTGTGGGTTATTGTTTAGTGTTGTATCAGGAACATTCCACATATTCGGTGAAAAAATACGCTGGTAACATTGCGTCTTTGATGACGACCGGAAATGTAGGTAGGATCAAAGTACTCGATAAAATTAGTGGTGTTTTCCTGACCTTCAGTTACCTGCTCTACAAGATTTCTTATCAAACTATTACCTTCCACTTCATCAACGAGCCGAAACGCAACTGCATGCAGTCCAGCATATAATAATTTGAAGTCAGCATCTTCACGACAAAGATTAGCCAATCCAAATTCCTTTATTTTATACCATGTAGCCTGCCAAAGATGGTAACAACACCGCTGAATGCCAACGTCACAAAAAACACCTTTTGTTGCATTAATTTTATTGCTTTCTCCTAGTCGAGGATAATAGTTTCAGGGTCCTGATCCATTTCTAGCTCTTGCACATTTATCCTTAACCACATTAAATAGTCCCTTGTAACTATGTTCGGATTTACGCTGCATAAGAGCGTAGACGGGGAAGTTGAGTAGCTACCAACAGATTCTAGCATTACATATAGGGTGGCAATTAATAAACTATTTCATCTAGATCATACAATTCTACTAAATTTTCTTTGGTCTTTTTTTTTTCTAAGGCCTGTTTTTCATTGGACATTTCTTCCTTGGCTATTTTTACTTGACTATATCTTCCTTGGCCATTTTTTCCGTGCACAATAAAAATATTTTTTATAAATTTTAACGTTTGTATTAATGACAATAAAATCCTCTTTGTTTATGCAATTTTACTTGGGGCTATATAATGTTTCAAAAAAAAAAAAAAAGTGACGATAAGGTTACAACATAATGCTGCTTGGTTTGGCCTAACGTAAATGCAGAATATTTGCAAAACAAATATAGACATCCTGTTGCTATTTAGCCCCAAAGGTTTTTAGCTGCGTACATGTTTTATTCCAATTTTGACCAGTTAGTAGTTTATTTATTCACCTAAAATATCGAAAGGACACCCGATCTCTATAGGTATATAACCTGTAAAGATATTAAAACTCATACATTTTTAAGATAATTTTGTAACATTGCATAAACCAGGGTTAAAATCTTAATGGGATATACTATTACAGCCACTTTAACAATCATGGATTTTCGTGTCAATTTTCCCCTGATGTGGTCTAAAATTCTTGTTCGATTCATGATATCTGAAAATTAAAGTTGTTAGGGTGAACTTTATATAAACGACGATATCTTTAAAATGAATCGGCTTTGAAAAATTTTAACTTATATTTTTGGTACACAAAAAGGTTTGATAATCAAAATCACCCACAACTGAGCCAAGGTTGCCAGGAAGACTTAAAAGACATTTGATAGAATTAGTGGTTAAGTTTTCACCCATTGGTGCATAACCCCCTGTAGAATCCCTATTTGTGCTTTTAACAGTTTAACCCAGGACTAATGTTGAATCGTAAGCTCTGTGATTTTACAGACACAGTAAACAAAAAAACTAACTATGCTGACGAATTATGTATATAAATTTAAAATATAGCATAGTGGTGATCTCGTTCTTAAAACCTTCTAGAATGTGTGTTGAAGTGGCTTAAGTAAATATATAAGCTCCACCTCAATTCTAACAGCTATTCTCCTCCCTGGTTATAAGAACTTGGTATAAATGATTGTAAGTTGTAATGATCGCTCCACTGGCTAATGTAAGCTTATAAAATATGATCACAGAATATCTTAGTATCGGCCCTAACAAAACTTTTTTCCAGTAATGTGAAAGGGCATGCACACACTCGAAATCTAATTGTCATAGTTATAATAAACGATTTTCGCACGGCATTATCTTCTGTGTATACATTGAAAAAGAGTATGCCAGCCATCAAAATAAATATAATAAATAACAAATCCGCAATGGTAACCTCGGTGTTATAAACTTGTCAGACTTAAATATATTTTTTTCCAAATAAATACTAGATTTCAATGTCAAACTTAAACTCCCTAAAGCTAATTAACAAAAATTATCAAATATAATTATATTCACTTTTTCCAAATAGTTAATGGTTAGCAATAACCAGACTAGAATCACCCAAAATAGTTTAGACTTAATTTCATTTTTACAGATAAAATTCGTTTAAAAACTTGTAATTTACCCGAAATATATGTATA
>JAUZNK010072662.1:0-13892 GCA_035046665.1 Euphysa ruthae | reverse complement strand
AAATACATATATATACATATATATATATATATTTTTTTGATATATTTATTTTATCATCACAAAATTCTTGTAATGCACACGAATGATTCAATTCATTTCTATTGAGATTAAAACTGAAATATTAAAAGGACCATATTAAAATAACAATAATAAAAGCAAATGTGTCCAATTTAGGAAAGGAGCATGGAAAAATTAAAAAATTTTAATTGCTTATTAAAATTATATAGCCTGTGCAAACAGAGCTAACATTAATTAATTGAATTGTTCTCACCGTTTATTATAAAATAGGAGATATTGTTGTGGAAGATTTCCTAGCGTAACCATTGCCAACCATAGTTTTTATGACATCAATGGGCTATTAGAGAAAAGAATTACTCATTAATTCAAATTAGGTATGGATTTTTTGTTTAACAATGCCAGGTAGAGTGAATGCTATTTAAATAAAGATCCTAGGATTACAGATGCTAAGACTTTAGGTTCTTAGTCGCTTTGTTTACATCACCCTAAATATAATAAATATCCGTGAACTAAAAGACTAGTGTAAGTTTTTTTCAAATTTGAATTTTCAAAAAGAGTGTTCCAAGGTTATTAAATAATCTAGCCATAAATTAAATATTTAAATGTAACAAAATTACAACATAACTGATATATTTTCTAAAATTGGTTGAAATTTTGGCAGGATGTGAACACATTTTCTCAAATAAGTTGGAATATAAATTTTCTTTCAAATTTGACCGAAATTTGTATTTACTGGAAAACAAATGACTAACATGCTTTTTCGCACCAAAAAAAAGTTTTAGCAGAATTGAAAATGTTTTTTCAGAAAAGTAAAAAACGGAATTTTTAGACCAAAATTTACTCGCTTAGGAAAAATTAGTCAATTTTGAAAAAAAAAAAAAAAAAAATCATCAGGAATTTAAGTTTTTAAAATAATAAGAAATTTAATTAGAACTAAAAGAAATGTCATTTTTAGACAGAGTTTACCCGTTTATAGCTCTGAGAAACTGAGTAAAGCAAAGCTTTTGAAATGGCAAAAATGCTGAAAGCCAGGAATTTTATTTCTAACATAATTTTTAAAAATATTTCTATGTATTATTTCATAGATGCTGATGGTGGTAGTATGGCTCAAATTTAACAATTTATATTCATTCAGCTTCACGCAATATGTTAAAAAAAAAGTAACAAACTGATTCCAAGAAAATAATGTTGATTTTTGATGAAGATTTATATAGTTAGGCACATTAGGGCTCAGTATCAAAAAAAAAAAAGAATTTTAGTCAAAAAAAAATTTATTATATTGTTTCTCTAATTAATCTACACCTTTAAAGAAAAATCCAGAAAAAAGCAATCCAATGGAGAAAAATTGGAGAGTAGATATAAGGAACCTGAGGCATATTGTCCAAAAATGGCTGTTGTGGGAGCCAACTTTGCATCATTTTACAGCATTTATTTATTATTCATATTTCATCAACAAAAGTAATTTAAAAATATTACCTCCAAGTTCTGTCTACTTAGCCCCATGAGTGAGCTCTTATGACCAGAAATCTCAGTAGTATAAGCAAGTCTTTATTTGAGGCACTTTTTAGACAAATTCAGAAATGTGATATATTGCACTTGATTCTTTATTAGATTCCAAAACTGGAAAAAATTAAATTTTCAAACACATTTCACAATTGTCATATATTCTTATAGTAACAAATGTCTTAATAGATTTAAAAGGAAAATTTCATTTCTTGAAATTTTTAACAATACTTTCATTTTGATTTTCATCAAAAGCTTGATTAAAATGGCTTTGTTGTCTCTTTGAAATTTATCATATTTTGTATGGAAAATTTTTACACTCAATCAAAACACTGGAAAACCTATTGTGAATACGAGGCAAATCCTAATGAGAAAATTTAAAATCAGGTAATGTTGATTACACCAGAAAGAGTTTCACAGCATCTATAAAAAATATAAGCAAAAATTCTTACCTTCTCTGCAGATGAATCTATAAGTTCAAGAAAAGGATGTTGATTCCCATCAACTAATTTGTATCCTATTATCTTCGCCTGCAATGGAATCCATTCAGCACAATAGACTAACTCATTAAAATAAGCAAATTCTTTAGGTAACCACTCCGAACCTAAAGCAAATTTTTGGATTAAATCCAAGAGAAATTTAACTAGAGCACAGATATTCAATGTAATGACAAGTAATAAATCTTTAAATATTAATAAAAAAAAAAAAAAAAAGCAGGTTTTTATTTAGCCAAGCTACCTAATCAAACGGATAGGGAATGTTTTTATACCACAACGCTAATATTTTTCCTGTTTTGTGATTCTGCAATTCAAGATAAAACTTGACAAGCGGTATAGGATGGGATTGTTCTTGAGACCTGACTTGTTGGACTAGTGACCTAATTTTTTAAATAACCGCCTCATAGTAAAGTAAAAACCAAATTGTTAGTCTTTAAGTAAAAGGAATTTAAATATTAAATCAATTCCTACCACCAAGAAAATAAATGTTAACGGGATGGTTTTATGTCAGAAATTTGTTTCACAAACTCTGGATTTAACATTATTTTTAAAATGGCAGAAATGAAAAAACAATCAGAAATAATTTTCAAATGACTTGTTTTTAGCTTAAGCATATATTAGGTTATATAGATTATCAAATACAACATGTAATAGTACAGGTATAGTGCCTTTAAAAAGACGAAAAATTTAGTTTGACCATAATTTTTTGTTAGATTTATTTCTTTGATTTTTTTCTATTTTATATTGTCTCAAACCATATAAATGTTATATTTGCAGCTAAAAATTTGCTTTTTAGGCTAGATACCTTTAAAAAGACGGTTACATTATCATAAATATACCCTTAAAGACTGACACAAGTAGAAAATGTTTTTGCACAGTATTCTGTGTCTAACTTAAATATGTTATCATGATACAAATTTATCTGTTCTTCCATTATCACTTTTTAAAATTATTTATAAATGATGTCATTTATAATGATTTTAAAAATTTATAAAATTATAATAATGTATTTTGTAATGTATTTTGACCTATACACTGCCTGTTGTGACTAGTGTTAATTTCTGTTTTTTTATAAAAATTCTTCACTAATGTTGTATTTTTTCCTTCTCAAAACAATTATTTTCAAGGATTCTACTAGCAGTTAAATTTCAGTGGCTGTATATTGTTTGTGAAACGTAGAGGACTAAAAATCCTAAAATCGCTTCAATTGATTGAATTTAAAATGCTCCTTATCATGGATTTAAATAAAAATGAAACCAAAATTTATATTGAGATTCTGTAATAAAAAAGGGCAGAAATAAATCTGAAACAGCAGTGCCACAAACTAATCAAAATGAAAAAGAAAAAAAAAAAATGAGCAGATCAAACAAGCTTTAGAATGGTGTAATGGATATATATGCTAGATTATCAACTAGTCAGTTTCCATAAATAAAAAGCAAAAGCATGAAAAATAATCATTAGATGGTATAGTCCGCAGAGAAACAGAGAAAAAGCATCTAATGATACTAACCAAGGAAGAAGATACTATCACTGAGTATGCACAAATCGTGCTTATCAAGGTATGAATAGAAAGAAAATAAAACAAACCTCATAATGGATGTTTTACAGATACAGGATCATGAAAATAAAAAGGTGGAAAAAAGTTGTTGCTTTGACTGTAAATCTCACCCCATTTATTTGGTTTTTGTAAACGATATAGTACCCAACATGCCCTTTTTCTTCTCTTAAAAAATTGGCAAAATTGCATTGTTGACAATAGAGAGATAGTTGGTACATTACTAATGGATCTATCTAAAGCATATGAATAACTGCCACACGACTTAATTACTGCAAAATTAGAGGGGTATTGTTTTGGTCCTAAAAGTTTACGATTAATTCACTCACATTTGTCTAAACGTAAACAAAGAGCTAAGATTTTTTTCTACGCTAATTCACTTAGCGTAGAAAAAAATCTTAACTCTTTATATTATTTTTATAGAAGAAGTTTTCGGTGTTCTTCAGGGCTCTATTTTAGGCCCTTTATTATTTAATGTCTTTAAGCAGCTCAAAAATGATTGTAACTAAATTATAGACTGGTTTTCAAAAAACTCCATGGTGGCAAACCTCTCAAAGTTTCAGCTCATGTACTTAGGAATCAACACTATTTTTGACAATTTATTAAGTATAAATATTTTACCCTAGGGACGAGGTCAAATTACTTGGAGTTAAAATAGATCGAATATATAATTTGATAGCCAAATTAATGTGCTCAAAGGCAAATAATAAAGTCAATGCCTTACATAGAATTTTTATGTATGTATACTTCTTTTGAGAAAGCTAAATTCCTCTACCAGGCATTTGTGTGATCAAGTTTCAACTATTGCCCCCTCAAATGGATGTTTTGCTCTAAATTATGTAACACTTTCATAAATAAAACACACAAGAGGGAACTGACAGTTTTATATCAAGAGCAAGAATCTAATTTTTAATTCCTTCTTGAAATGGACAACAGTACCCTTATTCATATTCATAAGATCTTTTTCGCTTAAAATTACTTCATTACCTACTTAGTCGATGTATTCAAACCAAATTCAAGGTTGCATATGCAAAATTTAATACAAAAATTAAAAGTAGAGTTCTGTGAAAAGTTAAGCACTAAAAATCTTATTTGAGTGCACTAATTCCCAATATCAAAAAACAAAAATTAAGATAAAAAAATAATTGACTACCTTTTGGCATAATCGGAAGAAAGCATTCCACTGCCTGAGGAGGTAAACAAAGATCACTTTTCCTTAAAATAAAATAAAATGGACAATTTAAAAAGCTAAAAAAAAAAAAAATTTCTTATCACATATGTATAAACATAGTTTTATTATATAAGTATATAAGTACAGGGAGCGATCGGATATATAAGTACAGAGAGCGATCGGATATATAAGTACAGGGAGCGATCGGATATATAATTACAGGGAGCGATCGGATATATAAGTACAGGGAACGATCGGATATATAAATACAGGGAGCAATCAGATATATAAGTACAGGGAGCGATCGTATATATAAGTACAGGGAGCGATCGGATATATAAGTACAGGGAGCAATCGAATATATAAGTACAGGGAGCGATCGTATATATAAGTACAGGGAGCGATCGGATTAACTGATAATGAATGGTTCGGGAAAATTCCGTCGTTAAACAGGAAAATTTTTTTGATATACCAAATCGTCTATAAAATTATGCTATATCAATTTTCATTTTGATTTTCATTAAAAATAGTTTTAGAGTGAGATAATGAAATTTAGAAGTTTGCACCAACCCCACCTAAAGATTAATCTTTGGACAGTCCTAAGTCTGTAACAGTAGGAGGGATGTAAAAAAAATTATCATCAACAAACAACTTTTTTAAGTAGCGTTCTTAATAGAATATCTGTAAACTCTTTATATTTGTGGTTTAACTGTCTTTTGTCATAAGCTTGGATTTGCATAAATATGAGTACTTGTAAAGTTAGACTAAAACTAAGAGGTTAGGGTGTTATAATAATAATAATAATAGTTATTTAATAGGCTTAAATACAATGGTTTTGTGAAATAATTCACCCCCTTCTTTTAATACTAGTGGTTATGTAATATTTTGCAGCAAGTTACGTTGCTATGATGCAAATATAAATAGAGGGGAGGGGCATATATAAGGATAAAATATAATTACATTTATTCTATCATTTTTACTAAAGGAAAAAAAACCATTTTGATTTTTCATCAACAAGTTATTCTTTAAATAAAATAAACACACTTTTACCGTGCCCCTACAGTGCAGTAAACAACAAAATACGCATCTCGGTAAGATAATAAAATAAACACACTTTTACCGTGCCCCTACAGTGCAGTAAACAACAAAATACGCATCTCAGTAAGATAATAAAATAAACACACTTTTATCGCACCCCTACAGTGCAGTAAACAACAAAATATGCATCTCAGTAAGATAATAAAAACGTAATTATAAACAAAAAATAAAAACTTGAAGTAAGTAAACTTTCATAAATGTTGTGAATTTATTCATTTCTGGATATTGATTTTTCTGTTCAAATTATAAGAACCTGTTAAAGTTATAAAGTCCTTATAACGTTATGACTAAAAAAATATTAAAGACAGAACTACTATATAAATAATAGTTAGAGAAAAGAAATTTGCAAAAAATGGAATTGCCACGGAGCAACATATTTTGCTTGGAATTTTTTGCCGGTAACATCTCAGAAAGTATATACAACTTTATCAATAAAAGATTTTTGAAATAACAACGAATGAACCCAGGGAAATAATCACCTTCAAGGAGCCATTAGAATAATAATTATCATGTTTTATCGACTCTATGTATTACTATATGTACTACATTTTTCTGTTTGTGGATTTAACTGATTAAAATGAAATATTTTTATTTAAATAAATATTAAAAATAAACAAATAAAAATTTAATTTAAACTTTAATATGATTAAACGTGAACATGTACACATTTAAAAAAAAAAGAATTCTTGAGCAACATTCAACAAGTGAGTATCCTCTTTAACATACAGAAATAATTGCATAATCAATGAAGGAGGAGAGTAGTTATTACCCTTCCATTAAGCATTTTAAAGTCAGGGTAATGTCTGCCCTACCGAATATTCACAAGAAGCCACAAACTAGTACAAAAGTGAATACATTGCAAGAAAAACGATCATATTATGTTAAATCAATATTTCGTGATTTATTTTAAAATAATATTTGAATCGTGAAATACGCTTAATTTGGTCCCTGCAGTAAAAGACCACAATCTTGTTTGATTGATGTTAAATTACTGAGCTTCAGCTTCAACAAAAGAATTTCCAATGTTTTTATAAGAGGTAAACATAACAGTCAGATAAAACTGACCAGAAAATTATTTAACCTATCTGGATTTACGTAAAAACATTTAAAAAAATCGATTTGTTTTTAGCTCTTGATAGAAACATTGCAGACATCTCATAATTACCACTCCTCCGCAGATATTTCACACTACCCCATTATGGGGCTGCGTTGAATACATGCAACAAAAAAAATATCACACGTTTTGTAATTTGTTTATATTTTTTACCCTGTACTAGAAAATGTTGTATAAGTGCAACAAATTAGAAAGTAGATTGAAACTTAAAAAACGTTTAAAATTGACTTTCTTATTGCATTATTGGGTAGAAAAAAGTGAAAAAAAAAAAAAAAAAAATCAAATTAGCACGTGCCCTATAAAGGGTTAAATTGTAGAACGAGGTTTTAGTGAATTTTTGGAAGCAAGAAAATGAATAACAAAGGCTTTAAACACTGTTACAGGCAATCAAAGGAACATTAATTTAAAAAATTTCTCTGCACACCCCAACCATGGCGGGCTGTTCAGGAAAGGGATCAAATAACCACTCACTTACAAAAACCTTATTTCAACCCTTGCTGTATCCATGTTATATCATATGTTGTATCAAAAATTCTTACATTACATTATCATTGGTGGAAACAAATGCTCCAGAAAACGCTGTTCCAATATCAAGTAAAACACATTTGGGAATATCAAGTAAGGTCAATTATGGTCTAATCATGAAAAAAAAATGTTCAGCTCTAGAATATTCTGGAAGTTAAAACAGATTTCCACAAGGGTTTCAGATTAGATACTGTTTATGTAGGATAAGATTACCAGGATATAACTGGGGGGGGGTAGAAGCATAAACACTGACGGAAAAATTTTTAGTATATAAATAAACTAGCCTGTAACAAAAATGCTTAAAAATAACTTAGGAAAAGCTATGAAGGTAGTAGTCACACAAATATTACATGCAGTTAAATCCAAAGTACTCTGTATTACTAGAAATGAGCTTTAACTAAAATTTACGAAGAAACTTAATTAAGGGCAGGTACATACACCACAATAAATTAAGTACAGCTGAACTTGGACAGTAAAATTTATCCATAGAATAGAAAAATATTTCTCCGATATTTAAGCAAAAAACATGTACATGGCAGGAATTTTATACTTAAAATAACATTTTACCTAATCTCTTTAATCTCATCGATGTTCACAATTTCTTTATTACCAAAATCTATGTAGAGCACTTGGGCGGTTTTTCCATCAAGCTGGTGGGATGTAACAAATGCTCTGTAAATTTCTTTGTCTATCCTGAATGGTGCAGCGCATAAGTCACCTGGAAACAAACACACAAAGCGTTGTATTGGAAGTCTGGTAAAATTTCCATCTCAATGACTTTGAAAAAAGAAACATGAATATTCAGGAGTTGATATGAGGAAAATGTCTTCATAAATAAATATTTGAACCATATTTTGAATCTTGTCAATCTCACAAAACTGTTTGATCTGTATTTGTTTTTAAAACAGTTATTATATTTATATAAATCAAAATATTTATATCTGTTTATTATATTGATATAAATTTTAGAAAATCAATGTTGTTTATTACACCTACATCAATGGAAACATCAATATTAGTCAGAGCACTGTCCTAAATTCAATGAAATTGACCAAGAAGTTTGACTAGTTAATTTGGTTGTTTTTAATGTCAAGTTACCAAAAAGTGATTTCTTAATAATTGGCAGAGGAACAATAAAACAGGGTGGGTCCACAAACATGGACAATTTTAAAAGATCTCTAATGTTTGTGCTCAACAAAACTATTGTTTTAAAGACAAAAAAAAAATTATTCGCTTTCGCTTGTAGATGATTGGACAATATGTTTCAAGCATAGTTTTATAGTGTAATTGATTTAAAAAATCAAAACACGTTTTAGTTAAAACAAACAAGATGGTGACAAAAAAGTTTGGCAAAGCGAAGCGAACTGAAAATGACTCATGGTATGAGTCTAAAACATGCAGTGTTGTGTTGTGTATTGACAACTGCTTTGAGATCTACTACACATACAAACATGCTGAAAAATACATAGAAATTATTTTGAATGAACAACAAACTGTTATATTTTTATAATTTACTTAATTTGTTTTCATTGACTGAAATACTGTCAATTGACTGAAATACTGTCAAAATAATGTCAATCAAAACATTATCCATGTCTGTCAGACTTCATTTATTATAATTTTTCATAATTTAAGTTTAAAAGAGAAGGATTGAATAATTAGAATCATGGAGTAAAGGTTTTATTCAAAAAAAAAAGTCTCATAAGTGCTTCGTCTTATACAACTGCATTCAGAAAAACCAGTCCGCACCACAAGGGTTAAGAAACTTATTTTAGGGAGAGAGAATTTTTAAGAAAATTTTTTTAAAATAGGATTTTATTAAAAATTATCAATGTGGCTTAGGAAACCGCGAGAAGAAATTACTTTATGTGTGACATCTAATAATAAATTCAGAAGCAACAATATGGGACAAACGATTTTTAAGAAATTTTTATTAATGATCTTCAACATGGCTTGGGAAAAAGCAAAAGGAAATTTCATTTTTTTCTTTACTTCTGACATCTAGCACATAGAAACAAATGATTTATTCAATGGCTTGAGCAAGACAGCATTAGAAGGTCCTGTCAACTGTGAAACAATTAAGCACGTTATAATACAATATGAATTTTACATTAATGCTACTCTATCTGAAGAGAGCGGAAAGAACAGCACAATTCTGGACCTTCCAAATATATTTACAAGTGGTATTGAAATGAGAGATACTTTCATTGATGAATGCCAAAGTGATAAAAAAATTTTTAAAAAATCCATCAAGAAGATAAAATAGTAAATTTTGTTACAGACAATCTAATGAAATAAATTGAACAAAAAAAAAATTGCTAAAGTTGCTAAAGTTGTATTAAAGGAACCCGTGGTCCTTTTGGACGCCTCCTTTATCTTATCATAATTATCTAACATAAAATATCTGTCGAAAAATTTTTCCAATATCCTCTGCTACTTTAGCCATCTTGCTCCTGTCACCCAGAAGAATCAATGTACCAAAGTGATAGATCTTCTGTATTTTGTTACTTGTATACAAACACAAACGTATCAGCTTCAAATCCTACAAAGACTTAACTTTGATGGTATGTTTTTGATGAAAAGTACCTTAAACCGACAAACATTCTCAGCATTTATAAGAACACTGTTGGCATGGCAAAAGCATTAAAACTAACACAATACCGTGTAGGTATATGTTTTGATAGATACAAATCACCATCATTAAGGATATAAAGGGAAAAGATCGTGGTAATGAAGTAACATAATGCAACTTTACATTTGGCCTAAGTTAATAATTGCCTAACGATATCAATAGTTTATTGCAGATATCTGAATTCAAGAAAAAATTCTTCTTAAAGTTTTTGCAACAAGAATGCAAAGACTCATCATTTGTGCATATAATTGTAAAAAAAGTGTTTTACTGTTCAATTCATAATCAATGCGAAAAGATTTATGTCGAAGGTGGTATTTTAAAAGTTGATATTCATGAGCTTTATGGAAACCATTTAGAAGCTGACACAAGAGTTGCTTTTCGTACAATGCATGTAGATAAAAGTCAGAATGGTGACATTTCTTTAGGTACAGATATAGACACAGATAATCACTAATCATTTTGATGTCTAATGCTGATGAGTTCACAAACCTAATTTGGGTTAATATGGATTTGAATTACAAAAACTCCCATGAATCTATTGATGTTAAGTCTGTTTGTCTGTCAGTTATGTTCTATCACAGGTATATACACATTCACAGGAAACGATTATTGCCTTCATTTCATAGAAAAGGGGAAAATAAGACGAATGAAAATTATGAATAGTCAGCAACGATTTGTTAGTGTTTTTAAATGTTTAGGGGAAGTTGAATTAAATGATGAAACTATCAGCAATGAAGACTTTGTTTGCCAAATGTAAAAAAACAAGACTGATGTTCATGAAGTGTTAACCCTATGAATTGAAAAGAAATACAAGCCAAAGAAATCCAGCAAACCACTTGATGTAATAAAAAGTGCTGATCCAAAGAACTCTCCACCATGCCACAGTGTTCTGTATCAGCAATTAAGAATGGTTTGGTACATAGCTAAGCTATATAAAACTGTAACTATTGCATATCCAGCTGAAAATTACACTGAAATTATGGATGAAAAATGAAAATGAGTTTTTAGACGTGAAATGAAGCTGTGATTCCAGCAATGATGATTAAATCACTTTGTTAATTCAACTTTTTGTAAACTTTTAAACATTATTATTATTATATTTTCCTTTTTAACCAATAAATATACATTTATAATTTCGTTTATATATTAAAAAAAAAAATATTTGTTAATATAAATACTAAGAGATCATTTGGTAAGAAATAGGTTAATAGGAAGGAGTCACTCATAAGAGCAAGAGCTGACCAAAGAGAGTGGATCCGGTTTTTCACTTTTTTTTACCACAACATCGGAAAAAACCATACTAATTTTGATGAAACAATGCAACAAACTTTGATTAATAGATTATTGAGTACATACAACTTTAAAATCTAGTCTTTTAAATTGGGTTCGGTTTAAATCAAATATTGATTCATATTGACTAAAATTGCCATATTTCATAGAGAATAACCTGTAGATTTCCATCAGTGATTTGTTTCATTCAGGCGTACACTGAAATTTTATTGAGTTTTTACCATATTTTACTGTCTTAAATGATGGTAGAGCTAGCTTTCTATTATTAACATCACTGCTAACGTAATTATGAGTATAGATACCAGAACTTTATTTTTAAAAGAATCGTATACAAACATAAGATTAGAATAAGATTCGATTTAAACTATGAAACAAAAGTGACGCATTAGAGCGGAAAGAGCGAAAGTTTATTATTCTTAGAGCAGACCGTTGAAGTGAAAGTAATTTATTTAATAGATTGTTTCCATTCTGACCCCAAGCCTGACAGAAGTAGCTAATATGCGAAGAAAAAATTGAAAAATAAATAGAACGAATGGTATTATTATTAGCGTAATGACGCATTTTTGAAAGCATGCTATTTGATCTATTAAGTTTTTAAATTAGTTTGTTAATGTGATATTTCCATGTCAAACTCTCATCAATTAAAACACCAAGGTAATTAACATATGCTGAAGGGTAAAGACGTTTTCCATTTAATTTTATTTTTATTTCATACTCAATAGGTTTTTTTTCTGCTACTAAATACAATTAACTCTGTTTTACTTATATTTAGGGAAATTCTGTTAGCATTTAACCAGTTAATAATACCTCTGAGATCTGAATTAATATTTTTACATATAACATTTATTGACTTGTTTACATACAAAAGGTTCCTGTCGTCAGCAAAGTGATGTACTACAGAATGTTTAAATGATTGATTAAAATCATTAATATAAATTATAAATGATAAAGGAACAAGTACAGACCCTTGGGGGACTCTGAATGTAATAGTTTGGATAGAAGATTTAAAACCATTTATTGTTATGAACTGTTTTTTTAAATATGAAGAAAAACAATTTTTTATAACACCATAATATTCAAGAATATCATGAACAGTATTCCTTAATTTCATTTCCTTGGTTGCATTTGCGTTAAAAGAATTTTTATTAGCTTACAAATTTTTGTTTCAGTTTTTTCATATTTCTTCTACACAACTAAATATACCAGTTAGTAGGAACTACTAGAGAAGATTAGTTTAAAATTTTTCTGAACTTTAACTATAAATTTTGTTAACTTCATTCTTAATTTTGGATAAAAAACTTAAAATCTTTTATTACATTTACTGTTATATATTTATGTTTTGTTAATGATTTGTTATTATTATGTTGTTTTAAAAATTTATCCCTAGTGTATTAATATGAAAGATTCAAAGACGATAACGAAAAACTGGTGTCTACAATTGAATGCAAACTTTTCTTTATTTGTCTTACAAAAAGAGTAATACAGAAAGTACCAATTTTTTTTTGAAAATATTTAATCTTGATTGTTGTACTTTCATTGATTAAAATAAAATATTTTTTATTTTTAAAACAGTGAAGGTGTTTAATGATTTTTGATTAATGTGCCCACAAGCTATTATTGCTGTAAAAAGTGGCCTGTAAGTGGATCTGAAAGTTTTTTTTAGCTTATTTTATTCATTTATTTTCAATGAAAATAATTATCCCTATTTGTAAAGTTTCCGAGCGACATTATAAAATTATTTTGAAAAAAAAACTTTGTACCATATTTTTGCTTCAGAAACTGTTCCTAGATGTCACAGGTAAAAAAAATAATTTAATCTTTTTTATCGATCTTTTTTTAATTGATTTTTTTGATGTTGTTACTTGTGGACTGCAAGGCATGGCGAGCACATTATGTTGAATTTTATGATGAAATGCGGTTATACTCATTATTAGAATCATTAATTTTATGGGTGAAGGAGGGTGGTTCGTTATCAATGATTAATTTTTTTTTGAATGCAATGCTGTTAAAATTTCATTGTTTGTACCGGCTTTCTTCACTGCACAGTCTTCTGCTCACATACTTAATTTGCGCTTAGGTATAGAAAGAAGGATAACCTTTACAAAGTTTTTTTTATTATCACTTAATGCGAATGGTTCTTTTTGATGAGAGAGTCATCTCATTTCCCTACATCTCAGTTTTTATTGGTGACTTCAATGCCAGAAATGCTAGTTGGTGGACAGGTGATACGGATAACAACCATAGTATTGAACTTGATACTATTGCGAATTTAAACGGTTATCATCAAATGATTGATGGCCCCACTCATATTCTGCCAAATTCTTCTTCGTGTATAGATTTGTTTTACTGACCAACCCAACCTTATTTCTAATAGTGGTGTAGCTCCTTCTTTATTTACCATATGTCACCATGAAGTTATTTTTGCTAAAATTGATCTCAAAATACATTATCCACCTGTATATAAGCGACTTGTATGGGAATATGATAAA
>JAUZNK010072651.1:0-13894 GCA_035046665.1 Euphysa ruthae | reverse complement strand
ATGTCAAGTAGAACCAAATCTTAGCTCATTTAAAGGTATTTTTTAAAATTTTGCACAAATTGCTTTCTATTAAAACCAAAACCTTTTAACTTCTCCAAATTTTTTATTTTTTATTACCCTTTGGTTATTTATATTTGAAAAAATTTAGGGAATTTACAAAAACGACCAACGTTGCGGACCAGGAATTTGTACATATAAGCATGATAATACACAAGATGTTGGGATATGGTGTGAATCAAAATTAATTCGGGCTTGTTTCATTTTTGAAGGTGCGTTCATTTATAAATGTTTCAAAAACTATAAAATAAATGCAAGTGAGCATGTAATGTCAAACCCTGCTTATTCTGAAGCTTTGGCTGGTAATCATATTATTGAGAAAAAACATTTTGATCAAATTCTGGGAATTCCTCATGAGTTTCCTTACAAAAATATTATGATGGGGCTTCGTTCAGTAGATTTTCCTCCTGGAAACTTAGAAAAGTTATCAAAATCTTTGCTGAAAGCTTCTTCTAAAGGTGATATTGAAACAGTTAGGCAAATATTAGAAACAGAACTTGTACATCCAAATGTTGCAGAAAGTACTGGGTATTCACCGTTACTGGGAGCAGCTGTAAGTAAATTTTGTTTGCTTGTAACTGTGAGCTAATCAGCCAGTGCTTGATTCAAATTCCCTTGAAAGGGGTTAAATTTTGTATGGAGTAATTATTACAAATTTAGCTTGCAAAAATAAATCTACAAACAGAGACATGTTTTCGAACTTGCTGGGCAATTCAAAGATCTTTAATTGCGCCCCTTGAAAAAATGTTTCTAATACATTTGTGTATGTCAATATGTTTGTGAGCATACAAAGTGTAGTAATTGAGTTCGCATTAACTAACTCATCACGTAAATCCCTTATTGCAGACTCTTTTTTTCTCAAGTATATTGTGTCTAGGGATGCCACTAATGATTCATATCTATCCAGTACTCACTGTGGTGCTTTTCCATGATCCAGTAAGTGCGGCTTTCACGAATCACCCAGTCCATTGAACCATGTATCTTCATATTCCTTTTATTTTTTAGACATGTAGTAGATGTTCATAAAAAGCAACTCAGCCAAAATTTCAGTTGAAACGGATCACCGATTCCCAAGTTATGGAGTTTTGAAAAATTACCTGGTTTCTTAAAATGACCCGGTTTCCATTACTTTTCCCAAATTTTTTCATAGTGTTTTATTTAATTACTTGAGAAATAATCATTGGAAAAAATATGAAATTATGCATTTTAATGTGATATTGCATGTAGATTCCATAAATTGTACTTAGAAGGACTAAAAACAAAAAGAAGACGCCTTGAAACTATAAAGAAATTTAATCTAATGTTATGCAACTTTGGGTTGCTGTAGCTCAAAACACCACTCTCTGAATTTTTAAAATTTTTGTTTAAAACTATTCATTTATATATAATCTAACCAGACATGAGTTATCTAAGTGAAGAAACAACTTAAACATACCAAACTATACAAATTATTTCATGTTATTATTTGGAAGAAATAACTAGTTGTTATATGTTTTAGTTGTTCAGGTATAAATACTACATAATTTTTATTATTTCTTTAAATTTTTTTGCAGATTTAATTTATATTCACAAGTTTAGAATACACAAACAGATACATTGAAAGTGATATAGTATATATAAAAGTTAATAAGAAATAAAGAAGTGAAAGTTTTATACATCTGTTGATTCACAATACTGAATCCATTTTTCATCTATTGCTTTTACTTCTTCCCGTTCCAGTGCATAATTTCTACCAGAGCTTGAGCTGGCTTGTGGAGTTGTTATTTGTTTCAAAGCAATTCTGTTTGCATTATAACAATAGTCACAATGTTGGGGCCAATTGAAATATGAAGCTGAACCTTTTGGGTGTAAAAATTTGACTTTGATGTCACACTCATCTTTGTTAATCTTGGTAATAATACCAATCTAAAAAATTTATTGATAAACTACTACAGCAATCATATGAACCTAACTCAAAGCTTTCTGGCTAAAACTCGTCTTATTGTTTTGTCAAACAATGGATAAGAGTGAAGTCAGTATCTGAACTACATCTTTTTGATCGAATTCTATTGTCACCAATTTGGAAAAACTGGTGAAAGCTTTAAGTACCAGGTAATGTCGTCACTCCTTCGTAACATTTACTGGTCTCTGCACATTGTGCTGTTAAATCAGATCCCTTGACGTATTCAAATTTAATGCCTTATATTTTTTAAAAACAAAAATCAAACATTGCTTCTGATAGTATTTGATCACGAAGGGGACTTTTCAAACTTTCTTGCACTGTTAAGCCTTTTGACATTTCATCACATGGTGACTTCCCATGGGACATGGGGAAAAATCCCATTCACTTATGACACCAAACTTTCTGTGACATAGGTTATAAAGACTACAGTTTTTGTACTGTCTAGCACATCCATCTGTAAAGATAATAATTTTCTTTAGGTAAGTAAAATTCAAGTATCATTCTATTCAAGTATTATCATCTCAATAACTTTGTGGAAAAATTTCACTTTGTTTGTTATATCATCTGAAATGTAGCAGAATGAAAAATGCTTAAGAAGGTTTTTTCTCTTTATAGTATATCACCAAAGGGTTTATTGAAAATTGTTGAGTGGTAGCTTTGGTTCTCGTCTTGAACTGCAAAAGCATAATTCTCATCTTAATTACTAAGTGTTATGATGCTGGTTGTACCCAATTCATCTTTTACTTGATTCAGATATGCTGCCTGGGAACGCGTAATAAATGAATGTGGTTGCAACTTGCTAAGACATGATGCTAGATGTTCGATAAATGTTGGAATATTGACTGTCAGGTTTAACAATGTTGCTTTTCAGTGATTTTCCAATGTTTGTAATAAATTAAGAAACCGGGTCATTTTTTAAAACTCCGTAACTCGGGTACCGGTTGTCCGTTTGAGCTAAAATTTTGGCTGATTTGCTTTTTTATGAGGATGCATGGTTCAAAGCATTTCAAATTTTTGTTGATTTGATGTGAAAATACCCTTTCAATAACAAACTAATGAGTAACCCATCAAAATTTTCAAAGGCTTTGTATTGTGGAATCAAATGTGTGAAACATAGTACAAGACTGTGGTTTCCACAATGAATAAGTTTTCAAAATGTTTCTTTACGCTATTATGTTCTCCAAATATAGTGCTGCACTCATCCATTCTTGCAAATCTTGTTTGACTAATGTCAATGTTCTCTTTATTGAGCCACTGTTGCAAAGTGTAAAATAATGATGCTGCATTGCATATTTTTAACCGGAGCAGATCCAAAAAATGGTTCTGAATTTCACCGTTATCAGTAACTGTTCTTGCTATGAGTAACAGCTCTGATCTGTTTTCGATATTAGCTGCTTCATCAAGAAGAAGAGTAAATTCTTTGCAATCTTTCAAAGATCCTACAGTTTTTGTTCTCATCCAATTGCTGATCACATTAACATGCTAAACAACTGAATTTTTGGACAGGTCAGTGGCACTTCTGTGTGATTCAGAGAATTTAATATGCTCAAAACTTTATCATGAAGGCTTTCACCAAGTTGTGGCTATCATCGTTTGGTATGCTATTAAATGATCAAAAGAAAATCTGTAGCTGTATGGGCAACTAATTTGCTATATATAATACCCTTCGCTATGAAAGTCATTAAAGTTGAGCTATTGGAAAATTTGAGCAATCCATTGATAGAAAAAGAAAGTCTCAATTCCCATAATATTTTGTATTATACTTTCCTTGCGCAAACTATAGTATTTTTACATGAATTGGTTTCTTTGATTGTTGGTATATGATACTATTTATAACAATCACAAACCTATGTAATTCAGCCAGGGGATTGTGATGGCTGTGTAGAAGATTGTATTTTAATGGAAAATATGAATAGATATCTACTCAAAGATTGAGTTTCTTAAAATTGAGTTTCCAGCTACCATTATACAGTAGTAATTTCTTGCTTGGAATAATACCTGACAGTGTCATATCCAGAGTTAGTTTGGGGAGTTTAAAATCATTCATTTACCCTGATATTATGGCAAATTCTGTGATAATAAGCTTCAGATATAAATTTTAGTAACCTGAAAATGTTACTTTTTGAGTAAACCCGATAAATATCTTATGAAAGCATTGATAAATTTTAGCATTTTCACCAATTTTTTGGTCATCCAAACCGGTTTACAGGTGTTAAAATACAGCTTGATATGACTCTGCCTGATTACATAATGTCATCAATCCCTGTATTTTGTAGTGTCATTATTTCCTTTATTGCATAGTTTCTTCATTTCTTGCATTACATAGTGTGATTGTTTCCGTTATTAAATAGTGTGATCATTTCCTGTATTACATACTGTCATCATTTTCAGTATTATATAGAGTCATATTTTTTTTTATCACCATATTTCATAATTTTTTATAGTTCAGATATCAATGCATTGAAATGTGTCATTTTTTAAAGCATCTGAAAAGTTTGATTTACCTATAATTTAATAAAATCAGAGTATATGGTCTCTACTTCAAGCCTTTAAATTATTTATTCTATTTTTGCTGATTCATATATAAATTTTAATAGTTTTAGTAGGCTTTCTATGTTTTATAGCATCGATTGAAGTGATTCTTGTAATTTGTGCTTCTTAAAAAAAATATTAAATATTAAATTCACTGCAGGATAGTAGCTTTTTAAATAAAAACTCATTTTTCTTTTTGGATGGCCAAAGCAGAATAACAGAATAATTTAATATAATATAATAATAATTAGAATGAAAAAATAATAACATTACTTATGAAAGTCACAAAGTTTTATGATCTGTTCTTCTTAAATCTTAAATCTTGAAGTGAAAATGATGCAGGGTATAAAGTTTGATGACTAATTCATCCAGATCAAATTATTCTGTAATCTAGGTAATGTTGAGTAAAGCTATATCACAGGAATGTAGCTGTAACGCCAAAACTGAATTTATCATTCCAGTTAAATTTCGTTATCTTGAGTTCTGCTAAGTTATTTTCCAGGAAATTTTTTGAAATTTTCAATCCCAATTGTTAAGCATTCCAATAAATATTAATTGAATTCTATGATCTGTTTTAGCCGGCCGAAGTTTGGTTGGTAATTGGTTATTAAATAGCAATATTAAAACATTTTTGATAAATTTGAAAGGTTTTAAATGCATGTAGGTACCCTTGAAATTGTATGTATTTGATGTATAGACATTTTACGGCAATGGTCAATATACTGTATATGTAATTTTTATTATATTCAATAATTCAAAAGTTATGAAATATTTTGTGGGAAATGAATGTCAACTTTAACAAGATGATAATATAATCACATTATTATTCTACTTTTACTGCATCGGTATGGACTAGGATATCGTTTTTGAACGGTTAACTAAATCTTCATTATTTGAAAGTAGCAGTGGGAAGAGTAGCAATGACATCAGCTCACTTGCTTCAGTTTCCAAATGAATCTTAAAAGTTGCCAATCTTTACATCGTGCTAGGTTTAGTCAAAGGACATGTTGATTATCGATTATGAGCTATCAACACCTATGTTTAAGACCAGTTTAAATCATTGATACTGCGTTGCAAAGAAGTGAGTATGAATTTATTATTGGTGCAATTCGATCACTGATTGACATGTCTATGAGGCTGAGAGATCCAAAATCATTCAAAATGTATCATACTTCTTAAGGACCATCCTTAGAGATGTACTAGAAATGTAGGATTGAAAAATGCGTCCAAATTATTGGCTAAAATGAGTTTTTTTTTCAAGCGTTGTAAGGCAGGGGTTGGATTACATTGAGAAGTGGTCAGGATTCATGCTGCCTTGGTAGCCTTTATCAAAACCTTAAAAGATACTTGAAAGAAGATAAAAATTAGCCGGTATTATGCCTGGATGTTATGTTAAACACTTGCTTGAAAAGATTGAAATCCAAGAACTGATGATCAAAAATATTATTTCATCATTTTCCAATACTTCATTATTTTCCAATAAAATGCTCATTTTTATCTGAATTATTGCCTACATGTCTTCTAGCAGGATATTGATGTTGTGGTGGGTCGCAGGAGAGAAACTACATGGTGTCTTCATGATGATATCATTATATGGTAAGTTGCTAAAAATTGTGATCTACCTTGGGCTAAATTGTAAGAGAAATTCTTGTCGAAAAGGAGGGGTTTTGTTGGTTAACAATTAGAAGCTAATGAACTCACTATTTTTCATCAGGGTGAATTTGATGGACATAGATAGCAGATGAGATAGTTTTTGTTGCTTTGCAATAAAAATGAAATCATCAGGAAGTGTGTGTGTTTGGTTAATCAAACTTTGAAAAGTATTTGTGACTGACCAATTCCTCAACTAAGGCTTTGAAGTAAATTATCAATTGTTTTGGCTATCCCTATGGCAGCAGCATTTCTATTGGCAAAATTTCTTACATTTGCTGTTGGAGATGTTGGCAGATTTGATATTTTGGTTGCTCGCATCTTTTTTTTTTAATTGCTTAAATGTTTCTGAATTAGCATTTTTTTTGAAAAGAAGAGGGATAGATAAGGAAAAATTTATGTGATGTTTTGGCAGCAAGTTATGTCCTTAGAGAAGCTATAGGGACTGAGCTCTCAAATAAGTTTGATAGGAATGCGTATTTGGTTATCAGTTTTATAAAAATAACTATAAAGTATGAGATAATGATGGCAGGAAAAGTAGTGTTGAAATCAGCCATTTACTTTGATTATTTGATAATTTTTTTATTATCCTTTAGCTCGTTATATGCGGTGTTATTTAAGCAGATGCAAAGGTTTGCTTGAAATAATTTTAAAAGTTGTAATATTTTTAGGTGAACTGTCATGTCAAAGTTATAAATTATTTGTTAGACAATGGGGCAAATATTAACCAGCTAAGTGATGAAGGTTTATCTCCATTATTAGCTTGTCATATTCTACTTTATTCCAAAGAAAATTTTATAGACAATATAGCTGAAAAAATGGAGAAGGAAAATCTATTTAATACTGTAGAAATTGAAAAGAGAAATGGCGTGATAATCAATCGAAATGAGCGGAAGATGATTATGTCAATTTATGAATCCATGTATAATTATTTAAGACAGTCGAAAAAGAATGACAGTAAAATACCAAAATTAAGTGGTATTCATTTACCCTCTGTCTTTGAAGGAACTAATAATGATGATAAAAATTATGGTGAAGTTGACCAATGGAAGCTTGAAAATTATCACAATTCAATTACTCGGATGAATGAAATTTATGAAATTAATAATTCATTTAAAGATTTAACGATAAATCCTAATACCTGCAGAGAAAACATTTCTTCTGTAAAAAATCAAGTGGTGGGCTTAAAAGAACTAATACTGTCACCACAGAATAAACCAGCTCTCCCAACAACTGTTGCAAGTATTTATTCCAAATGTGATAACAAAGTTAGCCCTCTATTTCCCAAAAGATCAAGTTCCATTGCAAAAGAGCTTATCAATAAAGAACGGTAATTTAGTTTTCTTGTATTTAATAAAAGGAAACTTTTAAAATTCTTTCATTTTCAGTAGTGCTCAAATTATAAAATATAAATTATAAAATAGCTTATTAAATATAGACATGCATTAGGTATTTATTTTTTTAGATATCTAACATGGTTGCTTATTTTGGTACACTGTATTGTCTAATTGTTTTATGCACTTAACTCTTTCAAAATCACTTTATGGAAAATCGTTCGCACAGGAACGATGGATTCCGAATCGAACTGTGGTGGAAAATAGGGTTAATACTCTGCCTGCTAACTATTGAAATGTTACTGATAGATATACCAAAATATTTCAGCCAGCATAATTCATCTTGGCAACCAGCAATTGCCATGCTAATTATTATTAGCGCAGCAAAAAAATAACTGAGGAGATTTTTTTGTCGGTCATTTTTTTCCCAATGTTTTCTTAACAACTTTATCAGGCTCTCTATCTCATGTCTCAAAAAATTTCAAATTTAACCAAAAAATTTTTCATTTTTGCTCGAGAAAGTTTTAAAATTTAAAATTTTGCATGAAGTTTGAAAGCAAAAATATTTTTTAGATTTAAAAGTATTTGCTAGCATTATTTTAGAACACAAGCTTTCAAATTTAAGTTTTATTGACCTCAAACCCCAGCCTTGATATATGTCAAATTGATCCCAATAAATAATCTATTGAGGTTGGCTTCTGTAAAAGGAATACCATTGTACACAAATGATTATTATACAGTTGAATTACCCTATAATCATATCGGTTTACTCCTTGATGTTATATCTTAAACAACAAATCAAGTTTAAATTCAAATTTATATTAAAAGGGATTTGATATTATTTAAGAACTATACTAATATTTATCATGTAAGTTTTCTCTTACCATGTATAGTGAGACTATGAATTAGGAATAGATAGTCATTGTAGTCAGCAAAGTAAATTAACTAGTTTTGTGACCTTATTTAAATGAAATTTTCCTGAATATTTCTCCAAATCTTTGGCTCTTAAATATGTTTTTTGTGAATTTTCCTCAAATTCAAACTTTTTTTGTCATTTTTTGTATTAAATTCTGAATGATTAGATTTTTATATTATTGATTAGATTTTGCTTCTTTTGACATTATATAAAATCTTTTGTTTTTCAGCTGGCTCAAATTTTCGGATTTTTTCTCATTTTTTAACCAAAAAGAAATTATTTGAAATGTTCTCATAAACTGTGAATTAACTTTTTTTTTGTGCTCCTTTTAAATCTGTCAAAAAACTTTTTTTTCTGTACTAGGCTTAAATATGGTCTATTTTTAACTAAGTAGGCAGGTAATTAGAGCTCTACAGCGTTGGTAGGGAATCCATCTAGAAGAAGGAAAACACCAAACCAGCCTTTTAGCTCAGCAGGGCAGGTTACACTTGCTCTTTTGTTAGCGGGATCCAGTTAGCGGGTCTGTGGCATCAGTTGAAAGGGTGAAATAAAAGTCTGTAGGCATTCTACGCTTCCCTTCCACCTGTAACTGATTCATTCAGGAGTGTTCATCTGTGTGTTCGTGGTTAGTGTAGCTGGTGCCTTGCTGTAATATGCAACCACTGAAACTTAGTTCAGCTTTACGAGTGCCTCCGTCCAATAACAATTCTTTTTTTGTCATTTTTTAAAATATAACTATAATTTTTATTTAAATTTATACATATATACAATATGTATCAGTTTGTACATTTAAAACATGTATATTTCGATTGTTATCTGTAAATAAATGCTTGCTTACTGGCTCACTTGCTTGCTTGCTGGCTCACTCGCTCGCTTACTTGCTTACTTACTAATGTTTGTTAAGTTGAATACTTTGTATCGAAATATGGCTACTGTGTCTGGGGATATGAACGTTGAGACATTGGTTCTGATAACACTCTTTGGAGTTCAGCCCTGAGGCCTTTTTGTATTAGGACAAGTAATTACAACTGTTTAAGAATGATGTCAATCAGCTCTAAAAATAACTTAGTTACGGCATATTCTTGGTTCAAGCTCAAATTAGCACATGAATACATGTAGTATATAAATAAATTGATCACTCTATCAAATGCAAGCTTTTTAGACCATCAATTCAAGATGTCATAGTAAAACATGAGGCCGCCATGTTCTCAGATTATAATATGGTTTTTGCTAAAGTCAACTTAAAACTATAAAGGTCTCAAAAATTATCTGAAGACTAATCTAGCAGATAGATTTTCTGTGGGAATCAACAATCGTTTTGAAGCCTAAGCTGAACCTGCTAACTTTGAGGAGGAATGGAACAGCATGAAATTATCTTTGAAAGGCTCAATCAAGACTGATGAAATCCTACCTGAAGTTATTCAGGTTATTCCAGAAATTCTGGGATAATGAAGAAGTTCAAAAGGACTGGAAGGGCTCTGTCATGGTCCCTGTTTTAAAAAGGGTGCACAAAATTTTTCTGAAAAACATAGAGACAACAACTCAATCATTAGAAACAGAATTTCTGATATTTACGAGGCCAACTTGCATGAGAATCAAGCCAGTTTCAAGGTTTTTGCTGTTCAGGCCAAATTTTTTCAAAATTTTCAAAAAATGAGTTAGGAATTCTCAAAATTTTGGCTGTTTATTTATTGAAATTGGAATTTCTCTTGAATTATTTGAGTTTTATATGAATATACAGAGATGGCAGGACCAGGGTTCATGTCCTTGCTATTAAAATTCAAGTAGGGTTGTATGATTTCACACTGTCTTTTTAATTTAGTCTTGGACTGGATGGTGAAAGCAATAGGGACTGTAGTGGTATCTTATTTGGACACAATCTCATTAACACTGACCTTGGTTATGCTGATGATATTGCATATCTTGGTGAAAATACAGCTATACATAAATTTATCCAAACATCTAACGGTTTCTTGAATGATAGGTAGGTATAGCCAGATAATTGGACTGAACATGCAGTTAAATAGAAGGTTCTTGGGAATATTTCTGTTGATATTACTCTCAATGAAAGTTAGAAAGAGCAAGTGGAGACTTTCTCCTTTCTAGGCTCAATCTTTGAGGCCCAGCAGGTAAACTATACTAAAAAATTGCACCCAGATTTAACACCGCAACATCTTGCTTTGGAAGACAAAGACAGCAACTCTTCAGCTGAAGAGATATCTTCATTAATACAAAACTGCATGTTATGAACAGTTCCATTATATTTATTCTTCTCTATGATTCTGAATCATGGGTCCTTTATGCAGAACATCTATTTAAACTAGTAGTATTTCACATGCTATTTCTGTGGATCATTTCTGTACCATCACTGATTGACAAATTTACGAATTTGGAAATACAATCTCAGTGCTTAAACCAGCCAACAATTGAGTGTCTTTTCATGAAAAATTGTTTGCACTAGTTGAACGTGTGTGCCGTATGGAAGGTAATAGATTACCAACTAAACTCCTTTTGTCTATACAACCTGCAGGATTTAGTTGTCCCTGTAATGCTTATAAATTAGTCTGGACACAGGTGGTGTTAAAAAGACCTTCAAAAGGGAGGTCTCATTCCAAAACTTTGCAGGATCCCACTTCAGCATGATTACGACTTGGCCATGGACAGAAACTAATTTATTTTATTTGATGAATTAAATCTACTATGGGTTCACTAATCTATTACAGCTGTGTTGTTGTGAACTAAATTATATAGCTTTTTTGTACTTATTGTTACTGGCACATAGTGATGGTGGTGATAGTGATTTTTGAGCATGCTGGCTATTTTGAAAATTTATGTCAGATCTGTTTCAATAATGATTTTTTTGCTTTACTTAAATTCTTTTGCCTCTTAGTATAAAATTTTGAATGTGACTTTTATATGGCTTTTTTATTTAAAATTTTATCAGGCCTATGCTGAAAATGAGCAACAATGCTTTTGAAAATTTTGTCTTTAAAGTTATGATTTGAAAAATGTTATCTGACTCAAAATGGCTCAAATTTTGACTGATAATGTCAAAATTATATAGTATTATATCTGTTGTTTTGAAAATTTTATCTAGATAGATTATTTAATTATATTTTGATTTTTAGTTTTTTTTTAATTAATAGGTTTATGTGTTTCTATCTGGGAGTATATTAGTCACTAAAAGTGCTTTTTTCTTAGAAAGCCTCACCTGGATAAAACCATTAAATTGCTTTTACAACGTGGTGCAAACCCAAATATTTCATCCTTACCCATGCCTGCTTTGTTTTTTGCTGTAAAAAGTGCTGACTTAAATGCTGTCAGCATTTTAGTTGAAAAGAAAGCAGATACTGATGTACAAATAGAAAAGGTTAATTCTTTATATAACTTTTTTTTTGACAAATATAGAAAATTTTTTTTTTGATAAATATAGAAAATTTTTTTATTTGTAGTTAAGACTTAAGACTTTTCAAGGATCACAAAGTTTTCATCTGCTACTCATCCTTTAACGGTACAGATCCCTAAATTTGACAAAAAGTTTTATTCTTCAAGCTTTTCCCACTTACTGCTTGCTTGTAGAACTCTCTGCTTTCTGGATACTTCCCTTCAAATTATGATCTCCAATTCTTTATGTCTAATTTAAATCATTATCTTTCTCAGTTTGCTTTATCTTTATCTCTTGTTTTAGCTTTCTACCTAGTAGTGGATTTTATCCTAACAGAAAGCAACTGATTTAAAATAATAAATAAACTACTCTGGAATTTTAGTTATATTGATGGAACTACTAGTATAGTTTTATCAATATAATATCAACATCAACATTTTAGGGAATAACTGCTCTGCATATAGCTGTAGCTCTGCCGTCTAAAGAGGGAATTGAAATATCTAGAATACTTTTGAAATTTGGCGCAAACCCAAACTTGAGAGATTGTTATTTTGGTCTTGAAGATGGACGGACAGCATTGCATATTGTGAGTTGTCGTGAAGATAACTATAAAAATGCCAATAAAGTTGCAATTCTATTACTTGAACATGGGGCTGATCCAAATTGTTTGTGTTGCGGGAATTCTCCGTTGTCTCTAGCTATTGCAAGTGGGAATGAGATGGTAAGAAATATGAACTTTTAACATGTTAGGTGTTGGCATCAGTGTGTTTTCTTTTTATGATATAAGTCATCTATGCAATCATAACATATTTTGATGATCAAAATTTTGAAATGATCTAGTAAAATGGTCTAGAGCTAATTTTAACCATTTACCATTTTAATCTTTCTGATGTTATTTTTTTGTTACAGATCATTGATACTCTTCTGCAATATAATGCTAACCCTAGTCTTAAGTTAAATAATGGATTGGGCTCTGCTCTCTGTGTGGCAGTATCATTCCAAGCCGAACGGCACCGAACTCCCAATGAACGTATGAAGTTGGTAAGTTTATTACAAAATAATACGGTATATAGTTGAAAATTATCATCATTATTTACATTTTGGCTTCTTTTGTAGCAAACACTTCAAAAAAATTCAGTGGTGACTGTAAAACTAATTATATGTTGAGTTGTTGGAACAGCCTTTTTTCATCTTTTGATTATTTTTTCACTGAATTAAAAAAAAAAAAAAATGTAAGTTGTGGGTTGTGGGTAAGACTTTAAATTACTTTCTCTAACCACAAGAGATGTTAATCTGGTAGACTTTTTTAAGGTATTTATCTGACAGTGATGGGAAAATAAAATTTGCTTCAGTAATTAAAAAAAACCGTTTGAAACTGTTTAAATTGTTTTCTGTGTATATTTACACAAAATTTAACAAAAAAGTCGATCTCATGCTTTGGAAAATTTAATGTAATGTCAGGGTGCTTTATGACCGTTTTATGCCAAATTTGGGCGATTTATGGACATTTATGAACCTTTGCTATTTATACACTATTATTACATATTTAAATTTACGTTTTCATGGCACCTTTTTTGTTTTACGTACTTCTGGAGACCAAATTCTTAATAAAGAAAAGTAATCTCTAATCATTTTATGTTAAGACCCTCTGTTTGAATCCCTTTTTCATGGTTTAATGTTTTATTAAAGAATTACTTGCAATTTCATTCTTATTTTTTTTATCAAAATTAAATAAGTAAATAGGTATTTACTAAGAGTGTTTTGGTATGAAACTAATATTTTTTGTAACTAGAGGAAACCCCATGGTTATATAGCATTAAAAATGGGTTTTTTTTCTTTCTTTTTTTAATGACTCAATGCAAAGTTTCATAAAAATATGCAAACACATGGCAGCGCTTAAATCACTGTTTTGAAAAACTGTCTGCAAAGATCTGCAAAAACCACCTGAAATCCTACCTAACACCATAAAATTTTTAAATTTAAACTCGCTTGAAATACGGACAGCTCTAGCCTGGAACAAACTCACTAAAGAAATCAAAACTTCTAGAACACTTTCCATATTTAAATCGAAAGTAAAG
>JAUZNK010072640.1:2026-13894 GCA_035046665.1 Euphysa ruthae | reverse complement strand
CTTAGTTATGGTTGTTACTTAGTTATTGTTGTTACTTAGTTATTATTGTTACTTAGTTATTGTTGTTACTTAGTTATTATTGTTACTTAGTTATTATTGTTACTTAGTTACTATTGTTATCAAATTTTTATTGCAGTTTGGTGATTACCCAAAACTTATAGAATTAGAAAAAAAAAATAGCATAGAAATTTTTTTAAATATTACGATTTGGATTTAGGGAAACATTATATTAAGGTGAGATGTTATATATCATAGTATTATATAAGTTATTATATAATATTTTTAAGCAGATATTTATTTTTGCCTTTATGAAGAAAATAAAAAAAAAAAAAAACCTAAAAAACATATACCTAAATGGTATAAATACTATTTTAGAGAAAATCTGATGGTAAGAGATCATCTGATAGTAAAAAGTCAAGAATAACTATTATTTGAGAAATTTTACTAGAGAAAATTATTATTAAGAGGTAAAATGAAAACTGAACACACTTAAAAAATTGTTAAAAGTTTACAAAGAATTTAACAAAGAAAAAGAACGTTATATTTTTGAAATTTAGAAATCAACCCCAGTAAAGTTCAAACAAGAAATAACAATCTGCTTAAAAAAACAACCTAGAGGTACCGAGAAGTAAAACAATTTTTTTACCAAATTCAAGCTAGAAACGTTTTAAAAGAACACGTTATATTATTTTTACTTTTAATTTATACGTTTTAACTTTTTTTACTACTTTTCTGTGCAGGACACACATTGATAGCAATTTTGTATAAAATTGAAGTTTTCATATCCTATGTAAATATTAATTTTAATAAATAATACATATAATATATCACCATGCACAAGAAAAAAATAGTCAAAAGAGTTGAAATCATGATAATTGATCAATAGTACTAAACTATTCATATGTGAGTGATTTAAGAAAATAAGTATTGGTAAGTTGAAAACACTAGGGATCCAATTGCTCTATCATATTCATTAATGAAAACATTCATCGCCTATTCACCATAAGGACGTGGACCACGAATTTGATCTCCGTTCCATTCAGGTAACTTATCAGAAAGTTGCTAAAAGAAAGAAAAACACAAAAACAATCAATGCAATTGTTTTTTTTTTTTTAGTGAAAACATCCTGAAGATTAAATATTTAGAAGTAATATAGATTATCAAACTCAAACAACAAAATGGAATATGAAGGTATATGGTATATAAGAGGCTTTTAAATCAAAAATTTAAAATACCTTCACCTAATTAAAATTAGCAAAAATAAAATTACTTCTAAGAGCAGAATATACTTCTAAAAAAATGAGTTGAAAGATTTTTGCAACAAAGACTACAGTTATCAATATCAATATTAAAGAATATCAAAAGGACTTCTTGTGATATTTTACATCTAAAAATGTAAATGACGTCAAACGATTTCTTTACAGATAATCCACAAAGAATTTATCTCTACACTAATAATACTACACTTATAATTAAGAGTTACAGTACTAACAGCGCAATACCAAGGGTTGCTATAAACATTGCTTGATTGAATTAATTTCCCCATCATAATGTAATAACAAATGCATGAAATAGCTCTTATAGCATAAAACAGTAGTAAGTTTTAAAAAATAAGTGAAAAAACTAAGTCTCAAGTATTCCCAAAACACCATATTCAAATACTTCTCAAAACTGTTATGCTAACTCTAAAGCTACACTTTTCGAAAATTTGGCCACGATTTACTCTGCTGCTACATTAGTCGATGTCGGTATTTGGTAAAATAACTTTTACACTGACTACATAAAAGCAAAATATCCAAGTCATTAATTTTATGTCAAAGTTTTACACCTGTTTTGAAAATTACTTTACAAAAAGAAATAATCTTTAAGACATATCAACTTAATTGTGATGCTGGTTTTAATTTTTGTATAAGAAAATATGAAAAAATTTTAAGCTTTAAAATATTCCTAATTTTTTTACCTCATGGAGAGATTCCAATGACTCAGGCTTTTTCAAAAGAAAAGGCATTGCTTCTTCTGCTGTTAACATTCTGCTTATTTCCTCTTTCTTCTTAACGCGCACTTCAGTAAATTCACTTAAGCCATATGAGCCTGCCAACATAAAAATCTAACACAAAGAAAAAATCAACTATATACCCTTCCACTCATTCATATCAGGGGTTAAGGAGATTGAAGTCTCAAATTAATCTTTTAAATGTGAAAAAAATTAAACAAATCACAATTGACACAGGTATGGAATTTGTGTTATAACAAGGTGAAATTGTTTTTAGGCCTAAAACTACCATGTTTCAGGTCTTGGGAACTAGGCCCAAACATTTTTCAAAGTCCAAAGTGTAACAATAACGTAATTAAAACTTTTAAACACCAAAAAAACAGCAGAATTTTGTAATCTATTGAAAGCTTTTGCAAAATATAACTTTTGTAACCAAACTTAGCATGTTTTTGGACTAAGCCAGGAAAACCAAAATTTTTAATATATAGTCATACAGAGTAAAAGATGCCCTATATGGTCCCTTAACTTCATGCGAAACCTAAAAAGAAAAATGTCAAAATATCATTTTTAGGCCTAAAATGTTTTGTCTCGGGGACTGGGCCCGATAATATTTTCAAAATGGTTGACATATCTGATTTATTAGAAATAATTTTTCCTAATAAAACACTAAACTTCAGCATAAGCAGAGTGTAACTTTTTTAGAAAAGCAAAATTCACCACATTGTCCTTAAAATATGTCAGAAACTGTGAAAGTTGTTTTTTTCCAAAAATCTTCTTGAACTATATTCTGAATAAAATTTAATAAGGTTAATTTAATAATTTTTCTAGACTCTAAGCGTGTTTCGAGCCCTACAAAAAAAAAAAGAAAAAAGAAAAAAAAGTGCAATTATCATTATAGGAAATCTATAGTGGTTAGCTTTAAATTTGACTGTGGTACATTATGTGATGTACTGTAGTTATGTACTAATTTCAAATGGCCAGCATACTAAATGATGAGATATAATATTTTTCAACAGAATATTAAATTTAAAAAATCAGAAATGAAAAGGTTTTATGAAAAATGCTGTTTTTTTGGCAATATTTGACCATATCTGGACAAATTCAGAAGCAGAACCAAAAAACAAGACATTTTTTTTTTTCAAAAATATAACTGTTATTCCTTTTGACTCCCTTGTGATTCTATACCCTTTTATTCCCTTGTGATCATACACCTTCGTACATAATTTGATTCCCTTGTGATTATATACCCTTTTATTCTCTTGTGATCATACACCTTCGTACATAATTTGAGAAATTATGATGAAAATAGGTGAACTCTGTCGGCATTGCCTGAGTCCCCAAAAAAAAAAGTAAAACATATCAATACTTGCCATCATTGGAAGCCCATATCTTATAAAGTTCTGAGTTGCTCTTGAGAATTTACGTAGATCAAACCAGCCCTTTCTTGAACGTTTTATCATAGCATAACCACCAATATATAGTTAATCTGGTTACACAAAATAAAGGTTATGGGCAGATCAATTGTAAATATTTGACCAAATATAAAGGTCTAAATTAATTACTCAATGTTAAATCACTGTTTTAAAAACAACAAAAACTTCATTGTATTTTCACATCTTGTGGCATATAATTTTATATAAATAAAACATAAGGGTAATAATTCACCAACGCAGTGGCCAACACAAAATGGACTAAACTCCAGGTCATAGTAAAAATACATTGTACTTGCCAGAACTTAGAAATGTCAGATTGTACATTTGATCAGAAGAAAAATCTATGTGATTCATTAGAGAAAATGGTAGACTAAAATTGTTAGGCAAATAAGAATCCATAATGTTATAAATAACTCTGTAAGTCCTTTATAACATATGGCAAACAACACGTTTTACAGTTAGCAATGATTACAGAAAACCTGTTTTTATATGGTGACTTATTTTTCTATAACGTAAATCTTATCTATTGAGTAGAATTGGTGAGTATATAATGTCAAACAAAGGTAGTTTTATTTTGTTGAATGAAATCTAACTGAAAAAATGGAAGTAAACTTTATATCACAAAATGTCATTCTTTAGACATAAGCTGTTTATATTTCAATTATGAGCATTGATTGTAATTTTTATAAATAAGAATAAAGAAAATGTTCCATGTAAACCGTTGAAACTGAAGCCAATAGTAGCAATATACCATGTAACACATATCTAGCTACCTCATGAGAAATTTGACGTATGAAATATCAAGCATGTTAATAACAACAAATGGTAAAAATATCTGTTTTTAATATTTATCACAGGTCTAAAATAAATTAGTCATTTTGATGAAAAATCTCGGAATCTATCATTTATCGCACACTGATTATGTGACTGTGTCAAACTAAAAATCTGTTCTTGCAAGTTAAAATTTTAAACAAATTCACTGGGGGTTGTTACAAGAATAACAAAAACTAAACTTCTAAAAAAAAAAAAAAAAAAAAAATAGATAACTTTAAAGATATATTTGCCTTATATGATTTTTCAAAGTCTTCATTAATATTTTGAACAAAATCCTCACTTTGAAATAAAAAAACTCGTGTATAATCAGCAAAACATAAGCTGCTATCGTTTAAAAATTGAATAAAGTTGAACAAACAAATCATTGAAGCTACTCAAATTGTTATTGGAAAGCACAAAAAATTTAGATTTAAGAGATTAAAAAAAAAAAGATATCATAAATCATAAAATCATTGTGTAATAGAGTGCCATAGATCTTCTAAAAAAAAAAAAAAAAAAAAAAAAAACTATTTTATTTACTTAGTATATACTAAGTAAAAGCCATTTTTCTAAAAACAAATTTGATACATAGCTAAACAACTTTTACTTAAAAACAAAATTTCTCCAAATAATTTCCTTCTTTAAAAAAATACATATATTTATTAAACAGTTGGGTGCCTGACTCAATGAAGCGAGGAAGAACTTTGAACAAATATTATCTTGAGAGGGTGATGCTTGTAACAGTTTAAAAATAACAAAATATTTATAAGATTATATACAATGTGACGACTGGCTGACAATTAATGCATCCTTTACACCGATTGAATTGATCATTAGATTTAAATCTATTTGTGTATAAAAAACAATCTAAAAAAATTGCTTTTAACGTTTTTAAGGCTTTTTAATTTCTAAATTTGGTTTGAAAAATTGAAAATTTTTATAAATTAGGCTGGTCAATGATCTGACAAAGGAAAATAAATTAAATTACTGTTTTTAGTTTATAACATTTTTAATATACTTTACTAAGTCAAGGGATGTTTTTTTTTAAAAAACCTTTTAGATGAAATATAATACATAGACATAGATTAGCTTGTAGCTAAACTTACTAACGTCAGGAAAGTTAGAAATTTAGCAAAACTAAAAATAGTTCGATTTAAAGCAATGTAAATTGTATTAGCTAGAAAAACAGAAAGTTTTCTCTGTTTGCTAACTTTTAAAATTTCATAAACTATATATTACACATTTTTTTTTCATTTTTGAAAAAAAAATTTTAGAAAATTGCAATGTTTCCACCCTGAACCAAATAATAGGTTAAAGCAGATATCATCATTATTAAAACAGGTTAGAAGTCTGAAGAAATTCAAATTAAAAAAAAAGTTGTTATTTATGTACCTCCAGTGAATTTGCCATTTGATTGCCTTTTTGATTTAGCAAAATCATAATTTTTAATTCAGGAATCTCATAACCTTTTTAATCAAATCTGTGATAAACTGCCTGTGTGTATACCAACAATACAACTGAGCTGTATGGTAAAAAAAAGCAGATATTTCACTCTATTAAAAATAGTTTTGAAATTTATGGTTGAGAGAATTTCAGAGAAATAAGGTTTTTTTACCCAGCCGCAATTATTCTTGGCTGAAAAACACTACTAGTTTTGATGATTTCTCTAAAGATATTATGATGATAGATTTTTTAACATATGATAAATCATCACACTTTAAAGAAAGGAATATAAGTTTCAAACTTTTACTGATTGTGAGAATTTATCTTTTTAATCATAAGATAAGAATTTATCTTTTCGGACGGTAACGAACGTTTCAAGAAAATCATAGTGGAGATTGAGGAAAAAGAGCAGAGAAAAACAACTAAAGTTGTGTTATGAAAACATAATTTAAAATAAAAACATTTTTTTTTATATTAAAAGACAAAAAGTTAAAAATATTAAACAAAACAAATTGAATCAAAACCAGCTATGTACATAATAAGCTATTCCAATATTTTTAAATTTAATTTTAACTCTTATCCATTATATATGATGGACTTTCTTCTTGAAGTATAGCCTTCCTGCTCATAACTGATTATCAGCTATCATCTTTTAGCTAAAAAAAAAATTTTATGTTAATGAATTTTAAATCCTAACTACCATTTCCTCAAGAACTTTTCAAGTCCAAGGAAATTCATTAAAAAATATTTACGCGGGATATTTTAACAAAAGGAGAAAATTCAATCGAAGATTATCTCAATTTTATTTTATTAATATAATATACAACTTTTAGCCGGCTTCAACAAAATTGAATTTTAAAAATTTTTTCTCAAATCAATACCCTGTTACATTAAAAATAAAAAAAATATTTCTAAGTTACTTTCTCCCCAATTAAAGAAGATCACAAATTTTTTACAAATAGCCGTTCAAGAAAGTTTTTAAAATTTCATTTTTAGACATAATTGACTTTTTCAAGACATAAGATATATGCAGCAAAAAATATCATTTCTCAACATGAAAAAAAATTTGAGAAGAATTAGAAAACAATTTCTTGCAAAAAATCGATAAACTAATTCAATGAAAGCTTTAGATCTATGAACAATAATAATTATAATTATAATAATAATTATAATTATATAATTATATAATTAATTTCAATATAATTAATTATATAATTTCATTTCAGATCTATGAACAATATATTAATTGTATTTCAAGTTCAATTCATTAATGATGTTATTGATATAAAACAATAGGGAATTAAGCGGAGCAAAATTATTTGAAAGCTAAAAAATTCTTCATGGGTTCAATTTTAACTTACTTTTGTTAAGTAGCTGCTGCCTCGCTTTCATGAATTGTCTAATATTATCATCTGTTTCCTCATCACCAGTCAATTGTATTCTTGATTTTCTAGTAACAGATTCACCGTTATTCAATGACGTGAGTTCACTTGATGTTGAATTATTTTGATATTCGTGATTATAAAAATTTCCATTTCCATTTTCGACTTGAGCCTCTGTTGGAGATTGGATATGCCAAGAGTTTTTGATAGCTGGTTTAACCTATTTGTAAATAACAAAAAATAAATAAAAAGGTAAGCAACAATTAAAGAAAGCCCTTACAACAAAAAATTAATTTAAAAAAATGTTATTGTTTACCTCTAGATTTTTCTGAGTATTTTCTATTTGGTCAGACCACCAAATCTCAAAATCTTGCTGTAGCTTTACTTTTGAAGTTTCCAACAGATGCTGCATGTGTTCTATTTCATTCTTTAATGCTTTCAAGCCATTGAACCAACGTTTATACCTAATTATAACAGAGAAATTTTATCATAATTTTAAAAATTTATATTTATTTATTTTTTCAAATAACACAAATGGATTGAATAAAGAAAAACAAAAACTTAAATATAAAACAAGCACAAAATTTTTCAGTTTCTCACTCAAAAAACAAAAAAATATAAAGATTATCAAAAAATGTTAAATTCAAATTTGACTTTTTCTTGTACTAGGTTTCGCGTTCGACAAATTCATGCAAAATTACAAAAAAAAAAAAAAAAAAAAAAAAAAAACTAAATACATTTTTAGAAAGAGTTCTTTTGCTTAAAAAAAAAGCACATAAGGGCCCAGTGCCGAAAAAAAGTATTCAAAAGGGAAAAATTTTGGTAAATTTATTTGGAGAAAATTTGACCTAGCTTTGGGTCCATACGAAGGAACTAGTCAAAAATTTCAAAATAGCTGTAATGCAAATAAACGCACGATTAATATCTTTAAACACCAAACAAAATTCCAGCTTTCAAGAAATTAATGTTTTGAATTTCTTGAAAAATATTTCTTGATAAAATTTAAAAATATTGTTTTTTTGCATAAAAAGACACTGGTTGAGCTCTGGGAAAAAGTATTTTTGGCAGGTGAGCAATGAGGTAACAGTTATCTTCTATTGATTCTTTAACTTCAATCAGATTAAATTCAAAAAAAAAAAAAAAAACTGATTTTGTAAAAAATTGTAAACTATGTTTTCATGCCTAAAATAACCATGTTTCGAGTTCTGGAAACTGGGCCTGAAAATATTTTTAGAACAATTGACATTTTTATCATTATATAAAGTTCAAAAAAATTTTAACATTAATTTCTGATAATAATCAAAAAATGTGTTTTTAGACCAAAGCTCATGCGTTTAAGAGTCTGGACACTAGAAAATAATTTTTGGAAGGCTACCGTTTTTTAGCCCACCAAATTTATATAAAATTACGATTATGTTGTTTTAGGTCAAATTCTAGCTCAGCAGTTAAAAAAAAAATTTTTTTTTTTTTAATAAAACAAAAATATCAACCTCTTTCTCTTAGGATCCTATCACTTTAAATAAAATTTTAAAAAACAATGTTTTTAGAGCTGGAATGGTTAGTGGACGAACATGGATCATTCCTTTAAACACCATCATCTTAATGGAGAATCCAAAAATATCCTAAATATTTCAATTAACATTGAAGAGAAACTTTCTGTAACTATTCCACTATTTTGTGACTATTGAACTCAAGAAAAAAAAAAAAAAAAAAAAAAAAAAAATCAGACCAAATTGGATCCAAAATTGACCAAATGGGAAAATAATATTAGTAAAATTTCTACCAGGATTTCAACCAGAATTACCTATAGAATTTTTTTTCTTTTTGAAAAATACTTAAAAATTTAGAGACTTAGCAAAGTTATAATTTCATTAAAATTTTTTTGACAGAATACAAAGTAATTTTTAAAACAAATTTTTTAGAAGCAAAATTTGATATACTGTTTATTGGGACACGAACTTCTAATATGACTGAAATGTAAAATATTCCATAAGAAAAGATTTAAAGAAACTTTGCATGTTTCAGGGAAAAGACAATCGATCATAAGAAACACTGACTCACAAGGATTTCTCCTTTTCTAAATCTTCATGGATAGACATTTCCTCAGCCTCGTGAGATGTATAGCTTGTACATCTTTCTAAAGAATGAATAATAATGATATCAACTTTACTGCCAATCTATTTTATCCAGTAAAATAAAACGAAGACTTCAATGCGATTTTCAGATATCCATGATTATTGGCCATATGAAAGGCAAACTATTCAGCACAAATGATATCTGATGTTTCATGTTACAACCTCCTAATTTATCAGAGATTTATCAAAGATTGGAGAACTATTACTTAATATTTCAGTGAAAGAATACAGAAAGAATATGGATACAATAAAATCTATGTTTAATAATTTAGTTACTTATTAGTTTATTCCTGAATTAACTTTTTATTGTTTTCAAAATTCAAGAGGAATAATGATAGACGAAAATTTTTTGGCCACTAACACTAAATAATTTCCCGATCTTAACAATATTCTTAATTTTGACAAAATCAGAAATACCCTAGAAAAATTCGATGAGCAGATTTTGAGAAAATATGAAAAATTTATAAAAGGCCTAAAACTAAATTTATGACCTTCTTGCAAAATTTTAGAAAAAATTAATAAGTATCAAAAAACATATTAACGACATGTGTGTACATTTTACCAAACATTTTAATTAATCAAGAGAATCATCAGTGTTGTTCAAAATCACACACAAAAAAGAAATATTTTTTTTTATGCTTCTCAAAAAGTAATACCAGATAACTGAGCAAACTTTACAATGATGATGAAATATGATAATGAAAACAAATATTCATAACTAAGATAGCTTAGAAAGATAATAAAATATGAGATCACACTTTTAATGAACATTGGATTTAATAAAACTGAAGTATCCAAGAAAAAATAAACCAAGTAGTGATACCAAAAAGTATTTCAAGAAAAAAAAAGATTGAAGACTGTAACATTAGTATCCAAAATAATAATAATATGGGTATTTTTTTGTGTGTAATTAATTCAAGCTTAGGCTATTTCCTTTTTTTAATTTTTGAATAGTCTGATGGCAAGTGTTCATAACAAGCAGTCACGCTCTGTTGCTTTACTTCTAAAACAACCATGCCATGAAATATCAGGGTATAAATGGGAAAATGGTATTATTAGGAAGTGCGCCCTTGTAATTTTATACATAATGAAAAAGGCAAAAAAATATACCTATACTTATAATGCTGTAAGTGAAATTTAGAAATTGATCTATTCAATAAAACGTAAATTATTCTAGATTATTCTAAGCACTAATGAAACTATGAAACTCAAAAAACACCCCTCCCTTTGATTAAATGGTTAAAAATGAACTATTAAAACAATGAACTATAAAAACAAAATTTGAGCATATATTTTAGCATGCCTGGTGTACTCAAGAATATTTTTAAATTGACAGAAAGCCCACACTGGAATTGACTGTTTATAGCATTAAACAGAATATCAATAAAAAATTTTAAGCATGCTTGGCGATACCAAGCCCACCTGACAATATTTTCAACATCGAAGGTAAGTCTAAATTATCGGAATTAACCACTTACAGTATATATAATATTTTTAAAAATTTCAGAAAATTTCAACAAAATCAAAGCATAGATTTTTGAGAAAATCAGGAAATTTTTGATGCTGAAATTGCCCAATTAACAAATTTTTTGATAAATGAGTCAAATTAAGGCTTCTATAGATGCTTAAACTTAGACAAAAAAAAAAAAAAAAAAACAAAAAAAAAAGCCTACTTTAAAAATATGATATTGCTGAAGTAGGTAAAAAGTTTCAAGAGTTGTTTAAACTTTGCATCAAGAAAATGTTAGAAATTGCTAAAACCATGTTTAAAAAAAAATATTTAAAATCTCTAAACCTTGCCTTCAGACAAATTTTAGATATGGCTAAAGCCTTTCTTCAATAAAATATTTCACATCACTGATTTCTTTATTCAAGATAAATTTCCTAACATCCTTGTTCTGAATTATCTTAATTTTGGTTCTATTCCGTGAATTGAAAGGTTTTAAAACTTTAATTTATTTTTTTATCTCCACCCGTAATCCTTAGATACAATTTTATTGTATTCATTTTTTCATACTTTTTTTTGTTTAATATTAGAGATGTATTCATTTAAATAAATATAGCAGCGTAACAGAAATCTTTAAAATCTACATTAAAAAAAAAAAAAAAAAAATCCTTAAAAACATAAAATTATTACCTGTAGAAGGATCTTTTTTTATCATTTGTAACTTTGATTTTAAAGCATCTAAAAAGGAAAGCAATCAACTAAAATAAAGTAATTATTCACTAGAGTTTTCCCATAACAAAACCGGGTTTTATTTCTCTAATTACTGTTGAAACGTTGGAATTTACGGACAACTAAAAAGTATCAAAGTCTTTGCTGACATTTTCAAAGAAATGAAAACTGTCTATTTCAGGTCAGTAAATTAATATTAATTAATAGGACTGATTAATAAAATAAATTTACAATAAGCTATTTTTCAAAATAAATTAGATAAAGTATCATTTGTATCATGTAATTTCCTGAACAGAGTAATGATCAGCCTAATGAATGTAATTTGTAATGTAACATAGCTTTTGACTAAGCAAGTTATTCAATAGTTTTATTCTAGATGATTTAATTGAAATCCTTCAACTTACGGTCTTTGAAACTTACTGTTGAAACGTTGGAATTTACGGACAACTAAAAAGTATCAAAGTCTTTGCTGACATTTTCAAAGAAATGAAAA
>JAUZNK010072629.1:0-13895 GCA_035046665.1 Euphysa ruthae | reverse complement strand
CTGCGCACTTGTGTTCGTTAGTTCTGCTTTTTAAGGATCTTTTGGATTCTCCGATGTATACAGAAGGACAATTTTGGTATGGAATACGGTAGATGATGTTGCTCTTTTGATCGATTTCGAGAGGACCTTTTGGATGCTTTTTTTTTTTCTTTTTATTTATTTATTTTTTTTTTTTTTTTAAAGTAAATTGCGTAACGTCTGCTGTGAGTAGAAAGTTGTTCGAATATTCATTTCAATGGGATAACAAACCAATCATCGACTCCGAACCTCGCCTTTTTAATTAATAATGCCTGAGTTGACAAACACAAATATTTTTGAAAATATTGTAACTTCTTGAGAGAAAATAAAAAATCACTACTTCAGGCCTAATGTGGCAAGCTTTCCTCGTCTGAAAATAGTTTCAGTATAGCTTGCATTTTTTCAGCATAATTTAAAACTTTAGAATACCTGGAGCGTAACTTTTAAAAAAAGTAAAAATATTTATTTTAGTTAAGTCTAGTCTACATATTCATTAGAAATAATACCTCCTATAACATCATACAAAATTTTAGAATAATGGGATGATAACGTTTTCGAAAAAAGATTATATCTTTTTTTTATTTTTTTTCACAAAGTAGACCTAAACAAAAAGTTTGGGCAGATGACATATCGGTCAATAGTTCCCTTTTATGACCTTTAACTTCACAAAGAAAAAATTTTAAGCAACCTAAAAAACCTATTTTTGTGGCTGATTTTGCCCGATTTTGGGTCAGTGAGGATTTTTTTGAAAAGTCTGGCTTCGTCACCTTCAAACATAATGCAAAAGAACAAAAAAAAATCAATAATTCTGAGAAAATGTGTAACAGTGTGTAGACGTACTGACATACTGATGAATTTATAGCATCCCTTAGAGGCTAAAGCCAATCCAATAATGATTTTTGGCATATAGAAATTTTAAAATGACCAAACCAAAGTCAACATGATTGACAAAGATCAAATTCTGATCACTTTTATTTCTCTAAGATCAATGGCAATTGTGAATGCAATTAAAACTTAAGTCTAAATATTAATAAAAATTAAGTCTATATATTATCAACTACTATTTCAATTCAAATAATTTTTAACTTAAAACTTGATAAATATAAAAAAAACAAATATTGCTGAATGACATAAGCATGACAAAAAATTTTGTGAGAGTTGAGTTTTGTATAAAAACAAAAACATTTATATGATGACAAATACAGGAATTATAAATTTGTTAATATGGATTTCAACAAAATTTAAGTAAATTTCTGGGAAATAGGTAAATAAGTGGGAAATTCTAAGGGGTCAGAAATCATTTTCTATTAAAAAACAGTGATGAAGTTCTGGGAGGATGGTAACAGTAAAAATTGAACCAGGTTCAATAAAAATAAGATAAGGGCAAATAAAAAGAAAATAGAAGAAGAGGACAGTTATCTCATTTAAGATTATTTTATGATGACAATACTGACATCAATATAGTTACATAGCTGAAACGAAACCTTTTATAATTAACTAACACAAAAAATCTAAATAAAATTCAGCAACTGATGTTCTCTAAGAAATAACAAAAAAATTTGAGATGCATTGAGTAAAAACTTTTCAAATTGCCATTTTATGGACATAAATTCAACCCAGACACGTGGGAGCAGGTTTTTTGAGGTAGCCTTTTTTGGGGTTAAGGAATCATTTTACGATGGTTAAGTTTTTTACACAATTTACAAAAATAACAGGAACTCTCATACATAGATTCCCAGAAATAAGAAAGGTAATTTGAAATTGGAAAAAATAATCTTGAAATTAAATCCCTCTAAATCTTTAATCAATCATAAAAGCAAAATTTGATATAGAGATTAGTAGAAACTTTTTTTAGTAGAAAGGTTTTTTCAACCACAGTCTAACAGTTGAGGCGCTAATTATATGCACAAGCCAAAACTCAAAGAAAAAAATCTATTCTGCAATAAAACACTAAAACAAGTCTTTACTGAGAACAAGAGAATGCAAGATGCAAAATCTTTCAACGCCTTTGTCTCTGAATTTCAATTGTGCCACTTTCAGTGCAACAACATGCTCATAGACTTTTCAAAACAGATCTAAAAAGTTAATTTGTCTAAAAACCAATCCAGGATTAATTTCCTAGATTAACCCTTTAAAACAAACTTCCAAAAATTGTACTTTAAAGCAATTAAATAAAGCAAAAATATTAAATACTCAAAAAAAAAAATTTAAAAAAATAAAAAATTTTCATTTTAGGATCAAAGTCTACCTCGAAAATAATAGTAACTATTTATAGCATTTGAATTTAACGTTAAAAAAAAAAAATATGAAAAACCCAGCTCATCAGCAGATGGAAGTCAGAAAAAAAAATTCTAGAAGCAAGGCTATTAAAAAGTTTGAAGGGGTACATACTCCTATAGTACCCAACAAACACAGTCATCTTCCTAGCCTTCCATTATATTGTAAATAGTATTAAAAAAAGCAAGAAATGTAACATTTCTTGCTTTTTTGCTCTGGCAATTTAAGAAAATTTAGCGATGATAAATATTCTTTAGTTATTCACTCAAAAAAACCTCCAGCATCCTAGAAAACTAAAAAACTATATTGCAACTGATAAACAAAATTTGCATCAGATCGTTTGTAATCTTATCTTCTATATTGTAATCCTGTTAATATATCCAATATAACAGTATCTTAAGTAAAAAACTAAATAATTTCCACTTTTAAAAAATATTTATTTACAAAAAAAAAATAAATCTCTTTCATTAAACTGTGAAACTCAATATTTCAACATTAAGAATACGGATATGAGCATCAGTAATGATACAGAATTTTGAATACACCATGTATATAAAAATTTCACTATGATATTAAACATGTTGATATCTACTGCAAATGTAAGATCTGTGCCTAATTATAGATATATTTTGTTTTAACCCTTAATCTATTATCTTATTTAGTTTATATACCTTTACAATTGGATTTGATTAGTGTTTTCTACAAACGTTGTAATTTTTCCAATTCAAAATAAAGATTTTACTTACTTACTTATATAGTTTATTTGGATGTCGTGCACAAAAATTATGAAACTTGAGTTTTAAAAATGTTCTGTCATATTTTTTTCTTGCAAGTGAACTCATTCGTTATGGCAAGCCTCTCACAGCAGCTTAGAGATTTACAGATGTACAGGAAGCTTCTGTGAGCGGCAAAAAAGTTTTGTAACATTATTTTTTTTTTTATAATCAAAAATGGCGTGTCGAAAAATGTATACATCGAATAAGGCTGTCAAAATAATGAACAACTAGTTGAATGATGGTAATAGCTAGTCTCAAAAAGTTGATAAAAACCTTTTAGAACATGAGTCTGATTATAATATAAATGAAAGTGAAGAAGATTTTGATGAAAACACGGGTGAGGAATATGACACTGTATCTGAACCTGAACTACCACCAACTTAAAATGCAAATAACTTACCAGAAATAAGAAGACCCCTCCTCAAAACCATGTGAGCATTGGCTTTTATTGAATGATGATAATTAGGATGATAAAGTACATAATTTTCAATTCATACCAAAAGAAATTCCAGCAGCCCAGGGTAATTTTGGTGATGAAAACACCCTTATGAACTACTTTTTGAACAATTTACTCTTGAAGTTCAAGTGAACTTAGTTGTTATATAAACAAATTTGTTGCTGATAAAATTTTGATTAACCACCCAGTTCAAAAGAATTCTGTCTACAGCAAGTGGACGCCAGTCAATTAATACGAGCTATTCAAGCTTCTGGCTGTCGTTATTGCAATGGGATTGGACAAAAAACGTCAGTCAAGTATTACTGGTCAATGAATGCCACATTGTATACACCATTGTTCCACCAGTTATTCCCAAGGGACAGATTTGAATCTATATTGCACAATATGCTTCATAATCCCCTAGCAATAACGCAGACCAAAACCAAAATTCAACCATTTATTAACAAAACTGTCAAAAGCTTCAGAAGTCGTATCCATATCCGTATCCATATCAAGATGCTTCTATCGATTAAATGGTAATAAAGTGGAAAAATTGATTGAATCTCATGAAGCCCGAAAAATAAAACAAAAAAACTTTTAGAATATGTTGTGCTACTACTGGGTTAGCATACAATACCTTACCATATTTTGGTGCTGAAACTGATTACACAACAAGCATTTTAGATTCCGGAATATCAGAGAAAATCTTTGAGTCTTTACTATGTCCACTTGTTCCTGGACATCATATTTTTGCTGATAGATACTATGCTAAGTTCTCTTTGAGTATCTGAATGCTAAAAAATTTTAATACACAGGGACTGTTCAAGCAAATGAAAAAGGTAAATAAAACAAAACAAAACAAAAAGGAAAACAAACTTACTCATAAGGAGTAAAAATTCTGGCGAAGTGAAAATTTTAGTTTATTGCATGCAATGTGTAAAGACAAGAAGGCTAACAAGCCAGTAATTGTAGTTTCTTCTCATGCAAAGTCTGGAACGACAAGTGTAGAACAAAAGGTACCTGGATAGCTCAGTTGATAAGACATCTGACTCATAACTGTCAGGTTCTGGGTTCATATCTGGGTAGTATCGTCCACTCAGTGTATGAGTAGCATTCGATTCGGTGCAATAAGTTTATGGTTTTCTAGCAGAGCTGTTGTCTACCGTAAACTCAAATGGGAGCTCTAAGTATGCCATAACTGTGGGTGATTATCTCTTAATAAGTTTGACTTTAGGTAATCTCCCCCACTATGGGAAATAAACAAAAAATAATAATAATAAAACGAACCAACAAAACTTTTGAGATATCTACTGTAATAATTACATACAAAATATGCTACGGATTGGATCAATTTGTATCATATTATTCAAATCTACACAGAAAGAAAGTAAAGCGGTGAAAAATAATGTTCTTTTGGACAAAAGAAGTAGTTCAAAAAAATGCAGTTATTTTATATGCATTAACTGATGTGCAAAAAACTTCGCTGAAACTATTCAAGCTTCAGTTAATTGACAAATTGTTGAATATTCTCCTGGACTAAGGGAATTAGACCAACGTGAATATAGAGTGGGTAGACCTCAAGTATGCAATAACCTAGAAAGATAACATAATCAAAAACATTTAATTGGATATGAGGAGGCTGATAGGTACGAACTGTGTAGTTTGTAGCACTCCAGGAAACCGTAAACAAACAAAATTTGTCTGTACTAGATGCTCATCCTAAAAAATGCTTTTCAGCCTACATGGTAATGGGCATTATGTATATACTTTTTACATTGAGATTTTGTTTCTTGTTTGAAAATATTACTAGTTGACATCAATAAACAAACACAGATGTGTTCTGATATTTCTTTATTTTCTCTTCTCAAATTTGGATGCTGAGAGGTGCGGGGAAAAGTTAAATTTGGAAAGACCAGAAACAAATTTTTTCTTTTGAATATCATATATAAATACATATATACTGCATTTCTAAAGGTTTGACATTTTTTGTATTTTTTTTATTTGAAAACTTCAAAAAAAATTTTATCTGAAATATTTTTTGATGAAACAATTTTAAAATTCAAGAGTTTTCTTTTATCTCTCTTTTATAGACAATTTACATCATTTTAAAATGGTGTGTTGCATGAAGACTAAAAGCAAATACTTCTTCAGTTATAAAAATTTTTATTAATACCGTAAAAACTTTTGATTACTTAAAAAAAATTAATTCAGTTCAGAGAGACTTTTAATTACTTAGCGAATGAGTTTATAGTTAAATCCCTTACTTAGAAAGACTTTATAATAGATAGTAAATAGCATATTTTTACTATAAATTAGTATTGTTTTTCACATTTGCATCACACTTTAATATCATACCTTTGCTATTACAAGCATTCTAGTAGATAAATAAAAAACCTTTAGCAATTACTAACTTAAGTAAATAACATATATTCACATATCCAACAACATGTTTCAGTATAGTACCAAATGGTTAAAAGAAATGATTAGAACTTTAAATGGTCTCCTTAATAACAAAAATTGACTTAAATAAAAAATGCTTACAATTTCCAGGTTCAATTTTGCCCATATCCAAGTAAAATTTATTATGGGGAGTGAGAACAAGAAATATATTTTGCATACTTTTGACACAAACCTTGACACAAGACTTTTGGCAGGAGATTAAGTAGACCTAAGCATCAATAATCCAAATTTTAATCAGAAATAATTTCTGGTAAGTTTAATTTATAAAGATTTAAAACAGCAAAATTTATAAACATTTTGATTGAAATTATCAATGCTCTAATAATTACTTCAATTTCTGTTTCACAAGAAACTCTGAAAATAACTAAGTAGCAGCCCATGATGATAAATGTATTAAATATATCCTGAATTATTTATAAATGCTAAAACAGGTTGTATTAACAAAAAACTAAGGAAAGTAAGTATACAGAGTAACTAATCAAGCAGATGAAAATTTGATGATGTTCTGCCCTTTTTGGTCCAAGCCACCAGAACTGCCAAGACCATAAAATAAATCTATTACCCTTAAAAGAAGAGGATCTAATCCTTGGAATCCCCTATACCATCAGGGTTTATAGCAAACATTGCTTCAGCCTCAGGCAAGCATGGTGAATCATAAATTTTGCATATTCTTGTCTCTCCTCTTCCTTTTCGTAAATACAGTCTTGTTGTAGAAGCATGAGCCATAATATTTCCACCAATTGGTTTTTTTGGATCAGCTTGGAACATTGACGCACCATCAACTTGTGCGACAACCTGGTTTGTTATGACAACAGCAACTCCATATTCATCAGCTAATCGTAATAAAGTCCTTAAAAAGCGCCCCATGTGCATCTGCCTTGCAGATAATTCACCACGACCAGAATAATCAGTGCGATATAATGCTGTTGCACTGTCTACAATCAGCAATGCATACCTTGCTTCTGACATCATGGCTGAAGCATGTATTAATAATTGTGTTTGATGATCTGAATTGTATGCTCTTGCATATGCAACATTGTCAAGTACTTCCTGGCCATTCAAACCATACCGCTCAGCTACAGCTAAACATCGCTCAGGGCGAAATGTTCCTTCAGTATCAACATACATGGCTTTTCCTGAAAAACAAACAAAAAATGAATAATTCACTGTCAAAAGCGAATTTAACATTATAAAATTTGCTTAAAATCTTGAAATGAAAGAAACATTTACGCTATCCCTGCACCTTATTTTTAAAAAACCAAAAAAAAAAAAAAAAATCTTTATTTTCTAACATAATTTTACTAGAATCTCAACATTTTCTTGAGAAAAATTGGTAAGTATAATTTTTGAACCAAATTTGGGGCCTAGAGCCTGAAGCTTAAACCCAATAAAGTTTTCCACATGAAAAATGTTCCAAAATACTAAAATATAATATTTCTCAACGTCAAACTAAAAGAACTATCATAACAAAACTTCTTTACAAAAATCAGATGATATTTTGGGACCAAATTTTTGACAGGTGGCCGTATGGATTAAAAGATAACCTCAATTTCCTTTAGAATTGAAAAAGGGAGTAATTTTAGCATTTTGTAAAACCTTCAAAAAATTTTTTTTTTGGTTTTTAACAATATTTAGGCATATTCCGGCCTATTAAGAAAAAAGCATTTCATAAACAGATTTTCTAAAGGATTCACATCAGGATTTTTTCTAGATGTTGGAAACCAGTCAATACAATTTTCAATATGGGCGGCTCACAAGTCAGCTTATGCAAAAAATTGTTGACCCAAATGATGGAGGAATGGAGTAAAAACTGGTAATGATATATTTTCATATGGCAGTTAGTATTCGTTATTTCTTCAAAGAATGCAATGGGTAAAAAACCTCTCTTGGATATACCAGGTCATATTTGATCTTTTTGTGGATTTTTAGCTTTATCTTCAACTTCTGTGGTTGCCATTATCTATGCAATGATATTTACTTACAAGAATTTAATTGCACAGTGCATTAATCAGTAAATAGAGAACCATCAAATAAAACCATAGAAAAAATTTGTTTTATAATGCAGGTAACTCTGTTTAAGATGTTTTTGTTAACAAATAAGCAGGCTTCATTTACTCATACAATTAAATTTCAACAAATCAACTGAACCTTTAGGAGCAGTATATAAGTGTCACATGATTAAAAAAATTAATTTAAGAACATTGCATTAACGTATATAAAAAAAATATGAGTCTCCAAAAAGCTACAAATTCATCACAAGTAAAAAAAACTATTTATTGACTTCTTTTGAAGACAAGATTAATTTAATGTGTACTTTTACTGTGTACTCAAAATCCTGAAAAGCAAGTTCAGAAAAAGGGATTAGACCTGAAACAATGACGTTTTCTGAGATCATCTTATTTTCATGACTAGTAAAAATTATTAGTGTTTTTCTTTTACAAATATTTGAATGTCAGAAATATGGAATAAAATAAATAGTAAATAATAATTTTGAAAAAATATCAACAAACTCCCAATTAGGTTATAATTTTAAAATAGAGAAACAAGAAATAAAAATTTAGCAAACTAATCTTATTTTTCTTACAATTAATTTCACTGACAAAATTTGTTATCAAAATTTTGTTAAGGTCTCCTCATTCAATCATAAAAACTCTTTTTTATGAACAGATATATTCTTGAACCACTCATAGTTGTGCATCACCTGCATACCACACGTAAAATCTCCCCTTAATGTAAAACTGAAGGTTTTTGTTTTTCTTTAAATTATTAAACTAAGGTTAGAGAAAAGCAACAGGAGTGGAATCCAGCAAACAGGTTTAAAGAAAACTGCAAAAAAGTATGATCCTATTTGTATTTTTAAAAACTGTTAAATAATTACTTAGACCAACTTTTTTGTAAATCTTCTTTGCAAATAATCATACTATACTTTATACTCTACAAATGTTGCGCTATTTTTCCGGAAATTATGCTAATATGTAGCTTTAAAAAAGCTAATCTCAGTAAAAGCGCTTATCAACCAAAAGGTAACTTCTAAAAATTCTTTTTTTACGCTGTTAGTGTACCTCTACAATGCAGTAGCCCTAAAAAGAAAATTTATAAAATAATTTATAGAAGTGCTAGTTTGACATCAGATAAACTCATTTTTCAAGAGGTAAACATTTTTCAAGAGGTAAACAACCATCCCTGAGTCAAGAAAACTATTTGCGCTGGACATTATTGGGTTTTTAATTTAAATCAAGTTTTGAAGAAAATAACATTCAATTTTAAGGGAAATATATATTAGAAAATCAAAATCAAAACTTGAGACAAAAATGCTTAGAAAGGAAAAGGAAGTTTTGAGAAGAAAATAATAGACAATTAAAACAATTATGTGAAAAAAAATGGGCAATCAATGTAAATTTTTAAGAATTACTGCAAAATACAGTATTAAAGTAAAATTCTCACCAAGCAACTTAGCATCCAAATAAAAAAGATTTCTCCCTTGTTTTCAATGTTTCACAGGTAGTCTCGAGTGATGTAGACAGCAAAAGTTACCAATAATAATTATAAGGTTTTATTTTCAACACCTGAGCTTTGTTTAGTGATAAATCCTTGAGGAGATTCCTAAAACATATTCAGAGAAAAATTAAAACCATAAAACTATTTTTATATATATAATAAAAATACCTCTCTATCATATGAGTTTTAAATGATGCATAACAAACTTACAATTTTTTTGGAACTTTTGAATAACACTTGAAATATGTACTCTTTCTATACTGGGAAACAAGCAGTAACGTAGCCATGCCAACCATAACATATAATTTTAAAGACTCCCATCAGTAGTATTGATCTTCCACATTTTAAAGGTTGAATCAAACTTCTTGATAACAAAACTGAGAATAAAATTTCTAGAAGTGAAATGAGTGCATTCTTCAGCAAGTCACACTAAATGGTTCTATGGACTGGAAATCCACAGAGATTTTCTCAAGTTGGGAACTACTAACTCAAACTTGAGCTTGGTTTGCATTAATGTACCCTTAAACGAAATTTAATACAACTTTTTTTGTGGCCGGCATGATTTTGAAAAAAAAGTTAAATCCTTCATAAACTTGACAAATTGTATTCGCTGTAAAACTAGAAAGTTTTTCAATATCTTTCATCAAAATTTAGTTAAAATGTGGAGCCAATTCATGATAAACAGCATGACAGAATTTATTTTGTAAAAGCTTCAACTTTTTGGTTATAATTCAATCTGGAAACATTTACTAAAACAGTTCACTAATATCATAACAAAAACGCTGTGTAAATTCAATTTGATTCAACAGTTTTGAGAGACCAGATTTGAGATTTTAGATAGTTTGTGTAGAGGCTAGCTCTACACAAACTAGGCTACCTTTAATTAAAAATTAAAACAACATAAGCTTGTTTGCTGATAATAGCAGTGGCTGGAGTTGCATGCAGTTCTTTTAAAGAGTTTTCTGGTATAGCATTTAGAAAACTGTTATTTAAAGAAGATTGCATTTGTTAGCTCCCTCTTTGTATAACATTTTCTTTTCATATAACTTTTAAGAACTGACTTCCTCATATTTGAGTCAAACTAATTTGGCACTGTAATATGATTTTGTTTTGCATATCCATGCAAGGTAATCTGGAATTAAAAGCCAAGAATTTGCAAACATTTGATTTTCTATTAACTAAAGAGAAATTACAAATCTATTATCATAAAAGTTAACGTTATCTTGCTTTAAAACAAACAGAAATAGCCCAACCAAAAGACAAGTAAAAGGAATCAGAGATGCCAAAAACAAGGTATCTAGGAGATATAAAAATTTTCCAACACAAATCCTTGTTTACATTTATGCACGGCATTTATTAGCTAATGGCTCTTGACAAATCCAACCAATATCTTGTTACTTATTATCCGAACAAGCCATGATTTATTTTAATCTCAACTCTTGTTATAGTTGCAGTCAAGTTAAGATTGAAAATCAAGGCTGATATTTTTACTCCACAACAGCATTGCTCATAAATAGTGCATGTGATGATTTTAAGTTTTTTGAAAAAACTGTTTGTTTTTCCTTTAAAAAAAAAAGTGGGGAGGGATGGGGGAGAAATTTATCTTTACAAATTTAAAAGGTAATAACTTTGCTTATAGAATGATTTTGATATTTGAAAAATATTACCTTTTTGAGAAAAAAATCTAAAATCTAAAATAAAATATAAAATTGCATGCTCTTTTTTCATAAAATAATAATCAATACATTATCATTATCCAATAAACATATAAATTTAATCCCTTCAAAAATATTTTTTTGAGCTGAGGGCAAATAAAATCTACGGAGTGCTTATATTTCGCATATCCCGAAAGTAAAAAAAAAAAAAAATATTTTTTTTAACTAACTTAATGAACATCAATAGTTTTCAATAAAGGTTATTTGGAGCTAATCAAATCAAAAATTGTAAATACCTTCTGCTCCACCACAATCAACAGGTAACTGACATGTCACACAAAGTTGATGACAGAGCTGAGTTTTTCCTGTTCGAAACTCTCCAAATATCTCAGTAATAGAACCAGTTTCAATACCACCTTGCAACAATTTATCTAGTTCTTTTGATCCTGTTGTCACCTGGATAATTTCAGAACGCTTTTGATGAAATTCTGTAGCAGTTGTGAAACCCATAGGAACAAGTTTTATGACTTCATTCAAAATTTTATCAGCTTTTGCTTCACTTATTCCTTTCACAGCTAATAAAGCCTTCTTGGGTGTGTATGCGAGTGATTCTATAGTAAAGAATCCAGCTTCAGAAAGTTTCTTTATATCAGTTGTGCTGATACCATGCTGCTCCAGTTTTTGTATAAGCATAGGTCCTCCATCATCTTCTTCTTCCTGTTCAATCTGTTGTGCACAAGCAGACATTTTCAGCACTTTCTAAATTAACATAATCAACAAATTTTTGCAGACATACTAAGACACACACAATATAATAATCAATCATATGGTGTGACCTTGGATGTGATTTCAACACATTCTAACTTTTAAAAGAACTTTCTAATAGTTATAAATATAATCGATATAAAAGGACAAAATCATCGGAATATCAAAAATTTCAAAGTTAAATTCTTAATTCAGTTGTCTTTTTCCATTGTTCAGCTTAACATCTTGGTGCCAACAATCACACAAAACTTTTTGATAGATTTTGCACCAAAAATATTTGAAATTTGTACCAAGGTTAAGCCATTTAGGGAGTTTTACGTCATATGAAGCACTCCTCTCAACTAATCAGTTAAAAGAAAATGTATCATAGTATAATATACTTTTTTAATGCACAAATTTATTTCATTTTTTATGGACGTAAACTAGAGAAAAGAGTCGCCCCCACACTAAGTCCTAGACATGGCAAAGTATATGACTTAATCACTCCACCAGGCTCTGCTTCTCAAATCTGTCAAAATTTTTTAGATCAAACTGCGGTCAAACATTGCCAAATAGGTTTAGACCAATACCTAACCTTAATTGACCCTGACCTAGCCCTGTTTGGCCCTGTGTCAAAAAAAAATGTGTGAAAATGTATTTTATAAATTAAATTTCCAATTTTAATTAGAGAAACTTAAGCCTTGGATATCAATTAAATATTAAATTAAAAAGAATGAAAAAATAAAACTATAAAATCAACTTAGAAATATGTTCATGTTTTGATGGAAAGAGTCTTCATATTTTGCACCAAAACTGTTTTCAATTTCAGTTATTGATTTATTCCATTCATAGGTGCATTGATATTTTATAGAGAATTTTCCAAATTTTACACTTTTAAGTACAGGTGGAACTAGCTTCCCATACTGAATATCACAAGTATAATAACAACAAAAATCACAACTTTGAATGAAGAAATTAGAAATAGAAACTGGTAAATTTAGATTTAAAGAATCAAACACAAATAATAAATTAGAAATGCCTACAAGTATAGACAACAATGGAATCTTAAAGTATGAAATAAAGACGAAACGACAGAACGAAAGGATTTGAAACTAATAACTCTCAAGGCAGAGCGTTAGACTGATAGTATTTTATTCAAGTGATAACTTCAATTCATCTGATCTACATCTACGTTCTTTCAATGGGTAGCTTATCAAACACTCCTATGACAGCTTTCATTACTTCAATCCTTTCAATTAATTCTTTCTAGAGCATGAAAAATTCTCTCTTAAAACAACTATAACACTTAACCACCAGCCTTTTGGGATAATGCCATCCTTTAATATTTGAACAGCTAGATTTGTAATAAATTTAACTCTAGTATCTTCAGGCACTCTAACCATTTATGCAACTAAACTTGATAGTCATGCAGCCTTACCAATTTTCATCTTGTCAATATACTCCTCTAACCATTTTATCTTCATCTGCCAAGTGGATTTTTCTACTCCAGTAACTTCTGACAAATAACAATGATGGCAACAACAACAACAAAGGAAAATTTTAATTTCGGACTTGCAAAAATTCAAATAGGTCATTGCATTTGTGTACATAGTAAAAATTGAACTTTTCAGTTTTTCCTGGCATATTTTAGCAATTAAGGTATATGAATGCTACAAGTTCATTTTCATTCAAAAACACTATATAATCTCACAAAAAAAATTATTTGGCAATTCATAACACATATTTGAAATGTATGTATAATATCTAACTGCAATGTTAACTATATGAAGAAATTTAAAAATCAAAATCATCAATCTCTGAACCTCAACAAAGAATAAAAATGTAATAAAAATCTGATAAAAAAGCTTTCTCATCGCTTGGAAAAAAATATGAGTCTCCAAAAAGCTACAAATTCATCACAAGTAAAAAAAACTATTTATTGACTTCTTTTGAATACAAGATTAATTTAATGTGTACTTTTACTATGTACTCAAAATCCTGAAAAGCAAGTTCAGAAAAAGGGATTAGACC